>JALPCB010000169.1:0-41076 GCA_026538395.1 Cryptococcus sp. GC_Crypt_3
GCGGGAGAAACACCAAATATACACGGGAGAGGGACAAGGAGTAGGAGTACTTCTGGTCCTCAGCGAATCAATCGGAAAAGCGTTAGGTGGGATGATGGTGGGAATGGTGGGAATGGTGGGAATGGTGGTAGCGGTCCTAGAGTGTTGTGATTGACATAGAAAATTACGATCTCGATGCGGAATATACTCTTCAGAAATGACATTGGATGTACAACTTGTACATGACTGAGATACAGAGTTCTTGGCTTGATTGCACTGCACCAACACACTCCTGCACATACGCACATAAACACACCGCCCCTCCTACCGTCCTCGATGCGGATAATCATCCTCCTCGTCCTCGCTGCCCTCCTGGCTGTGGAGTCCCGTATCTCCAAGTCCGAACACCGCCTCCCTTCTCCTTCTGCGCATCAATTCTGCCTCGGAGACATTGCCCACGCTTTGAGATACTAGGCCCGCCGCTGCCAGAGCTGGCGACGCAGCTCTTGCGCCTGCTACTGCCGCCGCTACAAGACTATTGATATGCTTATCTGGTGCTGACGCGATACCTTCGCTAGGGGTATTGGCGCCCATGTTACTTGGCATTGTCTGAGCCGCGTTGCCGGTCGAAGTCCGGCGACCGGAATTGATCGCTGTCTCGGGCGTGTTCGACGTCGTCTTGCTGATCCTGGTTGGACCGACCGATGAGGCTCGATTACTATTCTGGAAGAACGCAAAGGCGCCCGAGCCCTTGATCTTTGGCGCTTCTGCAGGTAGAGATCGGAGACCTAGAGGCGGAGTCTTGACAATGATGACTTCGCCCGATGAGCCAGTCTCATCCACGTCAAACCTCGGTGCTGACAAGGATCGATGGATGTCCAGACGTTCTTTCGAAGCTCGACGAGGAACAGGGTTGAAGCGAGAAGGAGGGGGTTTCTTTTTGCCTTTGTTCTTCGGTGTGAACGTGACAAGATTATCGTTGTCATCTTCGTCATCTCCCACATAAGCTCCGCCGAGATCCGATCCACCCGCGGGAGCGTGCATAGGAGACTTATCATAGTTTCTGACGGGCTTGACATGCCTCGAGTGCGGTGGAGCAAGATGGTCTGCAGGGGACATGAGGACCGGCGCGTTGGGTTGGAATGCAGCTTTAGCGGCTTCGTGAGCTAGGGCGACCTCTTCGATATCTCGAGCTCGCTCAGCCGAATTCGCGAACGATTCGTCAATCCAATCGGCCATTTCGATGAGTACCGGATCCACTTCGCGCATCAAGGACGACATCTGCATGAAGCCGTGTCCCCATCCTTCAATGATACGCATTTGCACCCAATCGTCGTCTGTTTCCCGCACGATGTGATCGGGGACCGGCATGGCGCCGCCTGGCGTGCCTGTGCTCATGCGAAGCGATTCCTCGTGCCGCATGGTCCTGTTCTGCGATGCCGCCTCGGCCTGCGCCCGGCGAGCGCGTTTGGCTTCTCGAATTTTGCCCGCAAAGATGACTGTGTCGTCCACGAAAGGGTCGCGTTCGCCACATATGAGATAGACGGGAGGGAAGTGTGCTAGTAGATGCGGTGGTGAAAGGATGGGGGAAATGTAATAATCCGTTTCGAAGTCCGGATTACGCCGGGGGCCGATGTATAGGATTGCCATCGCTCGCATCTGTATCTGTCAGCTTGTGCACAGTCTAGAAGGAGTACAAGTATAAGGCAGCGACTCACCATGCTAGGAGAGATGATACGGTCTTGGAAATATCCCACCCGACTGGTCATGGTCAACCTGGTCCCGATCCGTGCCTTCTTCCGCTTCTTCGCGACAGCCTCATCGATCTTCTGCGATCCATTCAGTCGATTGTTGTCATTGACTGGCGATGGTGATGGTGATACCACGCGGGGGATTTCGAAAGGTTTATCGTCCTTGGGCGTCTTTACGCGATCCGCTAGCGCTTTATCCGCGTCCCGACGTCCGTCGGGGACAGCCGTCTTCGCGTCGTCATCTTCCGAATCTTCGTCAACATCCGACATCGCATCTTCGCCTGACAAAGTCTCGTTGTAAGCGTTTTCGCCTGACAGCCAGCCAGTGACCTTCGCAGACATAGTTCGAGGCAATGATCTTGTCCAGATACCGGGTGCAGGACTTTGCGGTTGACTCCGAGAGCCATTGGAACTGCCATTGAGCGGCTTCTCCTCTGCCGGACTGATGAGAGGCAACTTTCCTGCGAGCGACTCGGTCCAGCTCTTCTGCCTTGATTTCCCGTTAGCAGCCCGACGGCGCTTCACTTCCACATCGTCGACAACACTGAGAGGCGATTTGTGCCGCATATGGTCTTTGCCGTGCAACAATCCAGGTATTTGGATTTCGGACTGTTCTGTCCGAAGAACCCGTAGGTTGGTCGGAGACATCCACGAAGTGAAATTGAAGTCGAGCGCGGGGTAGGCAAGGATCATCGATACCGGTTTGGGGATACCGGTAGGATGCTCGAGGATGCGTAGCATGATAGTAGCGCAGATATTGCCGCCACTGAGAGATAGTCAGCGACGCAGGGTAGCTAGTCAGGTCCAACTTACGCCGAATCGCCAGTAAGCACGATACCGAGACTGCCACTCTTGATACCGATACAACCTCCTTTGGTCTCCATTAGTGTTCGATAGGCATCAAAACCCTCTTCGATCGCCCAGGGATACGGATCTGGTCACAGTCAGCCTCGCCAGTCCCAATGGAACTCACATTCCGGAGCTTTCCCATAATCCACACTGATGATGGGTTTGCCAGTTCTCTTGGCCCAATTTCGCAGACGCTCCTCATGACATTCAGGTCCCATAGCTATGAAACCCCCTCCAGGATAATCTACGACCAGCTCTGTGGCTCGCTCAAAGTCCTCTAGTGGCCCAGCAAAGAAGAGCATCGCTTTGACAGGGGGCAGATTCGCGCGCGACGAAGTGGGTGGCCGCGGTATGGTGATATTTCGGATGATTGGGAGTCGCGGGCGATGTAGAGTGGTGAGTAGGCGAACCTGTAACGGTGATGTCAGTCTTCTGCACTGGCTTGGTCAATCATGCTTGACTGACATATGGATTATTAGTCTTTTCCCATGTTACTCGAAGCATTTCAACAGTGCATACAGCCCTGAATCGACGTAGCTGCAGAGTCATTTCGTTGATATTAGCTTCAGCCGCCCTATTTCAATCAGTAATGACATACCACCTCATCGCCCTCGGTCGCCCAAAGGAGGTAGTATCCGGTAAAGGCCATACTGCTTATGTCCCTCAGCCATTTGGGCCGTATACTCATGGCGGACGAGAAGCCGGCATCGAAAGCGGTGTTGACGTAAGTCGCTCGATAGTAAGAACGGGAGTACTGGGAACTTATCAGCACCCTATAGTGTGAAATGCTGGCAGACTAGACATACGAGCTTTGCGAGAGGTTCAGGTGCTACTTTGTGTCAGCTCCAGAGCAAATTCGGAGATGCAATAACTCACCGCCTATTCCTAGAAGATCGTCAAGGTGTCTCAGAGCATATACAAAGGTCAGAGTTCCCAGTATCAGCTGGTAAGGGGTGAAGTGTTCTACGAGGAGACGCGCAATTAGCAGAATCCTGACTGCTGTGAAAATCACGCACGTAATTTCTCATTGACCTTGCTCATCCACCCCACCGCTCTTCGCCCAACAAGTCCAACCCATATTCGCCAGAACAGTGACCTTTTGGACACAGCTGATCCTCCACCTATCCTCCTGCTTGGCGATGGGCCGATAGCCGACCTCGTAGTTGAAGGCAATGGGCGAGGTGCGCCATCTCCTTTGTACAGTCTCCATACCCAGAAGAATATCACTAGGAAGATCTGACTTCGCCGTAGAGTGGGAGACGGCCGGCCTAGTATGTGATCGATCATCTTTAGCGAAGCGAGTGGTCTAGGTACACCTTGATTAAGACGGCGTCATGGCCGTTCGCGTTGATTCGCGCCACTGCTTCTTGGCTCTGACCTCCTTTGTTGTTCGCGAATTCTCCGAGGCTTCCAGCGTTATGACACTTGGACTCGATTCGCTTGGTGTGTCTCCTATGTAGGTATTAAGCAAGCTACGGTACGAGAGATTGAGCAATTGTGGACTGTAGCCAAGCAAAGACACGTATACCAAGTGAAAAGTAAAGCTTGAATCGTAAACCTACTGTAACAGAGGATCAGACTCGTACGCATAGCTTTCCAACCGGTTACTCTGTTACACTAGTCAACTTACCCAAAAAGGTAATATCCGGCTTATAGCTGACACTCTCACAACCGGAAAAGCCATTTCGACATCTACACCACTTTTGCAGATCGCACTTCTGCAAGCTGCACTTGCACCCTCGAGTCAAAGCAGCGTCTGAGATGCCGTCGCATGACAAGATAAAGGCACCGCGGCATGTGGCTGCTGCCCTAATATACTCTCCGTCGACACACCGCTTGTTACTGATCACCAGTAGGGCTCATCCGCATCTGTGGATCTGTGGGTGGTTCCAGTCTTACTGACGGGATGCAGAGCTGACTTGCTGACTTTCGATATTGACTGATAGTACCGAAAGGCGGTGTAGAGGACGGAGAATCAGCTGGCCAAGCAGCTGTACGAGAGTCGTGGGAGGAAGGTGCTTATTTCGTCTAAAACGTGTATGAAACGCCCAAGGATTATTTGCTGACTTGACCTTGACGGCTATTCTTAGCTGGGACGCCGCGTGATCTACCGGCGCCAGACGATGCAGACGAGCTGCTGACTCTTTCGCTCGAGGCGGCCAAACCTCATAAGCGCGGAGCGGTATGGCACGTCCACATAGTGCCAGTAAATGAAGAGCAAGTCGAGCGAATATCAACGTGGTAAGCGTCATGGCGTCCTCGATCTCTCTCTCTCGGAGACTACTGAATGCTGACAGAAGTGATATGGATAGGCCAGAGAAACATCAAAGACGGAGAGCGTGGTTCACTCCTGCTCAAGCTATTGAGAAGATCCAGGAATGGTATACCGATGAATCAGCAAAGGGCGAAGTTGATGGAGAGACAAAAACGCTTCATGGGCAGAGTGATCACGAATCAGGTGACGCACCAACAGAAGTACATAAGATCGAACGAAGAGGCAAGAAGGACAGAAAGGGTGGAGCTATGGAGATGGCAGTCAGGCGTTTGGCTGAGATGAAGGGGTGGGAGACGAGCTCGGACTAGGGCTACCATAACCGTGAAATATTGCCATTGCATGCAGTGACGGAAGCAGATTTGGCTGTGATGTTTGACGCGTCTGCGATTAATTTGTACTGAATCGTTACGCGCGTAGATTACAGATGACATACTCAGCCAGGTAACATCGCTACCTCGACTTCCAGTGTGTACTATCAAGCTACGAATCATCGGTACAGCTGTGCAGTCCAAGTGTTGCTGCCCAACAATCGCAACATGTCGCAATCGACCACATTCCTCCTAGCTCCTGCGGCCTCCTCTTCTTCTTCTTCTACTCTGCCGCCTGCACCGTCCCTCTCCTTACTCCCCTTCTCACTCGGGTCTTCCTCTGCGCCGTACACTTCGGCTTCTTCTGCAACATCAGCATACTTCCGTCCTCGGCCATTCAGCCATCCAGAAAACAGCGCACTGGCGAATGGCGATACAAGCGCGTCCTTCCGGGGCAGACAAGTCATCGGGCAGCGTATAGAGGTTCCGAAAGGATATCGCGGAGTAGTACTTGGGACCTCTAAGAGACCTGATAGAGGAGGCGTAGAGCTGCGCGGTGCTGAAGGGACCGAGGTGCGGGATAAGGTGAAATACCCCTTGACTCCTGCTAGCTCCGCGCCGTCCGTCGCGTCAACGTCAACCTCAACGGTGGACGAAGGGACTCGGCGCTCAACACGAAATGTCCCGGCGGCTGTACCTGCCGGGGGACGAGTAAGGGGTGCAGGGCAAGTGGCACTCGCCAAACCCCGCGCGCGGGCAGCACAGAAACGTCCTGCGTCGAAAAAGCGCTTCAGGCTGGACTCGGACGAGGAAGACGAAGAGGACGAGGACGAGCAAGCGGAGTCAGGAGCTTCGACCTCGAGATTGATTCGGACACCAAGTAAACGTGCTCGCTCAAGTATTACTACGCCTCAAAAGCCCTCTTTCACCCCTTCAACCTCCATGGTCAACGACGATGAAGGGAGTACAACTACGCCTATACCTGAGATCGTCATTCAGGAGGCGACTCCGCTCAAGCACCCACTACCCACTCCGCAAAAACGATTATCGCGTAGAAGTCGAAGAGCCAGTCCGACCCCTTCTCCGATGCCGGAACAATCCCCGCAAGATATGCAGATGGTCGTGGATGAAAACGAAGCTAGCGAAGCAAAAGAGGAGAATATTGAGCATGCTACGCAATCGCCTTCACCGAGCTCAGCTGCCGACTCTCTGTCGTCCAGCGAAGATGGACCAAGGATGTTGTTCTCTCAAGGTGAGACAGGGGAAGAAGTGATTCCTTCCCCCTCGACCGAGGATGATCCCCCGGCTTTCGACATCAAACCCAAGCTAGAACAAGTTCTCGAGCATTCCGTCTTCACTTTGGCAGAATCCGCCGACGAGAAACCACCGCAGCCAACGCAGCCGACCGAGAATGACGATTCTGCGCTAATCCAAACATACGGCGACGGAGGACCGATAAGGATCCTGAGGCCCGTGGCTAGCTTTGACAGTTTCATGCTCTACACACCCGACGTTCCGCTGGCTGGATTCAGGCAGGATGAGCTCTCCCGTACCGAGACTACACCAGCCGTGAAGGAAGATGACCAACCGATATCAGAAGAGGTCGCAGGAGGAAGGACGGCATTAGCACCCTCATCCTCGACGGCTACTTTGGTCGATTCTGAAGATCAGGTATCGACTTCCAACGAGGGCGCGAGTCAAGTAAGCATCAACAGCACCAATACCGTTGGGGAGACACTTCAGAAGGGCTGGTGGAGGAGTGGCGGAGCTGGTGAAGGCGGGGACGAGATAGTGCGCGCTCTAGGAGAATGGTTGGGACTAAATGAAATTGTGAGTCGTCTCTGGTCTTCTCCGTAGGTAATTGCTTGTCAGTAGCTGATCGTCTCTCCTAGCTTCAAGCGCCTGTGTATCTCGAAGACGCCGACTCGAAGTCTGATGAAGAAGAGTAATTGCGAATCGCTGTACATTATGCCAGGGGCCATGTGATATGCGGGGTCTTGCCATTTCGGTGCTTGTATGCACATGAGTACCGGTCGCGTATCTCGACATATCATCGATATTGAGGCTACGCAGAGCGATGCTATGCAGAGTGGTATTGGGTGCGTATCTCACCCATCCATGATAATTGCTATGCAGAGTAATGCTATGCTATGCTATGTGCTATGCGATGCGATGCGATGCAATGCGGTTCGTTACTCGTCGATCTAAGCCTGTCCGCTCCTCGCCAATTAAACATAGAGATTACCCTTCCGCAACGCAGCGGCATCAGGGCCAACGTCCCTCGTAATCTTCGCCATCTCCTTCCAAAACTGTTCAGAAACCTGCCCGTCTTCGTCAATGACATACTCGACCTGTCATACCACGTCCATTTAGCACTGATCATCTTATCATTAAATGCTGGCTCACCTCGGTGTAGAAAAGGGGACGAGCAGGTACACCCTGTTCGTACACTTTGACACTGCGCTGAACCACGCTTTCCGTGACGTGCTCAACGATTTGGACCTCTTCATCCTGCTCGAGGGAGAAATGCTCGTCTGATCCGGCCGGATAAGTGATCTTGCCCGGAGCGGGGGACGAGGCTTCTTCTCCGCTGGCAAAGGCTTCGAGAATGGTGCTTATGGACTCAGGAGTTCCGTCTACGGGTAGTGGCGAGGTCGAGATGGCTGATAAGCGGAGGTCAACGGGCCTGGGGGTACAATGTTAGTCACAGTGGTAAGATGTCGAACGATAGCGAAAGTATCAGACTCACCTGTCGGGCAAGAGGATGTCGATCTCGCGGATGATACCGCTCTCAGCAATGATTTCGCCTTTCACCACAGCAGGACTCTCAGAAGCGATCTCGACCACCTCTTGGTCCACAGTTTGCGTGGGTTGTTCTTCAGCAGAGCTTTCCTCTGCAGTCGACACAGAAGATTCCAAGCCAGCGTGCTCATCTTGCTCCACCTCTTGCTCAATCTCCTTCTCCATCTCATCTAGCAGGTCACCAAGCTGATCTTGCCATCGCTGCGTTTCGACTTCTCTCTCCACATCGTCCAGCACATCGCTCGTTTTCCCACTTGAAACGTTCGTTTCTGGGGTAGAGGGACGAGCGGATGTAAAGGTGATCACTCTTGTCTCGCCACCTTCAATTGCGGGTAGCGAACGATATCGTATTCTGCGAGATGTTTTGACTGGACCAGTGAGAGGGAACTGTATCATCGCTGGTGTCAAGCTGCGTGTATATCGGCCTTTAGCTCTTATCACTCATGAATTCTGCTACAAGAGATTCAGGGGCAACTCACCATGGGCCAAATATGGGTTGTTGGGTGTCTCCTTTCGACACCCATAGCTGAACATTGTCTACCGGTAGCTGGCCAACCAATGGCGAATCATATGTCCCCGCAACACTGCCCTCCTGCTTGTCAACTGGGAACAAGAAGTGTCCGAGTGTCGCTGATATCCGAGTCTTCGCGCTGTTCCCTGCGCTTACGAGTCCAGCTACAGTAGTCGCCAGATTCATTGTGCTGTACGACGGTTCACCTTTGACGTCGAGGACGGCGCCCTCGGCCATTTCTTCTTCGCGATGCTCGACCTCGCGTCGTGCGGGCTTACTCGTCCATTGTCCGATCTTCTTCAAGCGGAAGAACGTCTTGTCAGAGGACGTCGCAGCGAGTTCCCAGGGTAGAACTTCTGATAATGATGCAAAGAAGGGGTAGAGAGCGAAACGATCTGGTTGGGTACTCCCGTGGAAATGGGGTGCAGCAGAGAGTGCGATCTGAAGTGGTCGAGTAGCCGGTAGTCGGGTAGTCTGCATAACGTTGGACGATCAGACACAATCATGATGAGATACACGACGTTCTGGGCTTACCCGTAATGCTGCGATCGCCAGCAAACGCTTAGCTTGTGCGGCAATCTCTTCTGACACGGAAGTGATGCGATACTAAAAGAACGTTATTTTGATTCGACAAAGTAGTCGAAACCGTATGGCTCACTTTGTCAGACTCGAGCGGCTCAACATATGCCCCTGCAGCATTGGACACAAGCTGAAGCAGGCCTACCGGCGCCTGCAAGCCGTGAATCTCACTCGCTTCAATGACGGTGGTATGTATAGACTGCAATAAGGCTCGTGAGCTTAGAAGGTAGACATAGGAAGGCACGCCACGTACCTGCCTCCGCTGTTGGATCTGCGCAGCGAGATCATCGAGAGCTTCAACATTTCCCCTTGCGACAAGGACCATACGATCATCTTCGCTCGGAAATGATAACACGAGTTCCGATTGTGCTTCTGCTGCAGGGACAACTGAGAGTTCTAGGCCTTGGTCTTGCGTGAAGTCCTGGATGAGTAAGTTGTCTCGGAGGACGAGGAAGAGCTGGGGTGAGGGGAGGTCGAAGACTGAATTGTAGATATCAGCGATCTGAACCAGCAGCTACGACGTCACTAATGACGAGACTCACTTCGCGTCTCTGGTCGTTTCTCCTCTGGCATCGACCTCGGTTCTACCCATCCCCACGATTCCATGATCTTGCCAATCACCACACCCTTATTATCACTCTTTCTATACCCCAGATCCAGCTCCCTGGCGAACCGCCGTAACTGTTTTGATATGAATGCAGAATCGATGGAGTGGTAGAGGTCTTGATGGCGGTAAGGGTATGACGGATGCCATGGGTTCGGCGGTGGTGTGGGCGGTTTCTTCGATAGGAGGTCTTCGAGGGTCGGGTTTGACGATGATGTCGCCGAGGTCGGATTAGCGGCTGAAGAGGAGGACGAGGACGAAGGTTGGGTGAGGACATCGGTCCAGAATGATGAGGATGTTGTGGATGGTGGCAAGTCTGATGATGGAATCCCAGGGCCAGGGCCAGTGGCTGCAGTATCCGAGGGCGATGCACCAGGTCGGTCCTCGTTGCTATCACCGTTCATAGCTTGTGCGAGCTTCCGAGCTCGAGCCATGGCCTGTCTCCGCTTAGGCGAGCTCACGCGACGTGTCCTTGCATCCTGTCCTTTCCCAATATCTCTCTGACCGCTTAACGCAGATAATGACGGGTGCGCATCAGGCGATGTTGTGGAGGCATAACGCCGGAAAGACGCAGTGCTCGACTCAGCTTGACCCGAAATCGCACACCGACAAGGACATGTGACCGCAGTCGCAGCTCGCGGCACACGGAGAGCCGAGTGTCGAGCTGCCCTCAAGGTGAGCATCGTCGATTGTGCAAGGAACAAAAGTAGGTCTCAAGGTTGTGTTGACGTGCAACATTATTTTACTTGCAACACATGCAAAAGACAAATGCGAAAAGATCGAACATCATCGTGATTTACGTAATGATACTCGGCTAATCTGATTTCACGTCCACCAAGCTAGGTCGAAGCTGATCCACTTTGTTGACACCGAGTAACCGGAGGGTATTCAGCACTTCTTCCTTGAGAACTGATAGAGGCGAAATGGTATCAGCGTCCGCCTACTCCGTTTGTTCGCGCGCATGTGTGAGTAGATGAGAGTGAGAGTGAGAGTGGAACACAGACATAAAGGTAAAAAAAAGGAAGAGGGAGAGTGGCAGAGACAGGAAGGGCAAGCACGACGGAACGTCACTCACTCCCAACAGCATGCTCGACGCCCTCCTCGCCCGCTACAGCCTGAGCATACAAGAACCCTCTGCCCACGCCTACAGCATTCGCACCAAGGCAAAGGGCTTTGACAGCATCCGACCCTCTCCACACACCACCATCTACCAAAATCTCGAATGGTCTTCCGGCCTTTTCGTTCGATGGATCAGGCGGGGTCAGGTTCTCAGGATGATCTAATGACGCTTGAGTCACGCCTGTGGGCACCCGGAATTGCGGACGGAGTAGGTACGGAGCGTATTTCCTGATCTCCAGGAGGGTGCCGAGGCCTGTATTGGTCGTGTCGAGTTGTCGGCCGCCGTGGTTCGAGAGGACTATCCCGTCTGCTCCGAGTTTATGCGCGAGTATAGCGTCCTAGAGCAGCGTCGTCAGCGGTATACGTCCTGGACAGGATTCTTGACTCACCTCGACAGTCTGGATACCCTTAATCAGAATAGGCAGCTTGGTCTGAGACCGCAGCCATCTAAATGGCAACACATGAGCCGTAAGTCTCACTCTCAAGCGCGTTGTGAAGAAGCTACACTCACTTGAGGTCCTCCCAAGCCACATTGGGGTCGACTCCGGCGAAGAGCACTTGGCTGACACCGGAGGTATCCTCATTGCGGCGCGTTTTGAACTCCTGCTCCTTGTCCAACTCGTCCTTCTTCCTCAGATCGCGCTCGCGCTTGCCGCCAACAGGCGCATCGACGGTCAAGAAAATGGCGTTCATCTTCAATTCGTTCATCTTTCGTACGGCCTCTGCCGCTTGTTGGCGGTCTGGGCTGACATACAGTTGCGCAAAGAGAGTTTGTTGAGCTGCGCGGGCCGCGTTGATCTCTTCCAGAGAGCATGAGGCGTAGTGCGAGATCTATATGATATAGTTGTATCAGCTGTCTGCTCGCGCAGAGGTGAGATGCCGTGATGTCCAGTCGAGATTATGATCACGTACACCCTGGATGATACCGGTCGAAGCAGCACCACGCGTCAGGTTCACTTCACCCAGAGGATGGCCAAGCTTGGCTTGAGCACTGCGTACAAATGCAGTCGGTCAGCTAAGATCCATGCTTTGGAGAACTGTAAAACTAACGCTGGGGATATATATATGGGGAGAGCACTGTCGAATCCCAAGATCTTGGTCGAGGCATCTGCATCTCGCACTTTACGCATGACCCGTGGTCTGAACCGGATGTCTTTGAAAGCCGTGTTGTTCTCCACCATAGCTAGAGAGGAGATCAGTCTCCAGTCTTGTGTAATAGATGGTGAAGTACACTTCGACTCACTGATCTCGTCGTCCGATCCTGAAGCGTAGTACGCCCATCCCACACCAGACACAAAAGATTCTGCGATGCGCTGTACATCGAGATCCAGATGCACGTCAGTCACAAGCCTCTAAACGGTTGATCTCCTTTCCACAATGAGCCAGGCAGCCGGAGCTCACCTCAAAGTCCCGCATATTGACTATTCCGCCCAATCCTTCTTCCTCAATCTCCTCTCTGCGCTTCGCGATCCTCTCTTTATCCTCCTCCTCACTCTTCGTGAATTTCAACATCAGTTCCTGTTTCTCATCCTCACTCGCATCCCCATCATCCAGTCGTCCGAGGTGTTTCACATTTGGCGGCAAGTTCTGCTCTTCCAGTTGATCGCCTGGGTGACGGGGCTGGAAGATGTATGTCACGTCTTTAGAGCGGTTGGACGCAAGTATATCTCTGCCGCCAGGATGATCGTCCAGAAAGTCGGTGACGCTAGTGTCGCTCGATCAGTAGTTCTCGGCATATCGCTGACGGAAAGTGCGCGATACTCACTTGTACACCTCGCCTTTGACCACGACCCAAAACTCGTCTCCGTCTTTACGATCCAGTACGTCCCGCACGGAAACTGTATTGCCCCCCGTCCCATTTGATTTGCCCTTGCTCTTGCTCTTGGAAGCCACGACTTTGTCTGGAGTACTTGAATCTACACGATCGGGTTGCGAGTCCAGGTGCGCTCGGTTCAAGTATAGATACGTCTGAATACGGCAAATCAGTGGCAAATTAGGTAGTCACTGAGAGATGTGGTGGTGGAGTGATGTTTAGCAAGGTCACTTACCGGTACAGCTAATGCGATTCCTGCGCCCACAAGGAGTCGACTGGGAACGGGACGGAGCGCTGCCGTGGAACCAGAAGCACTGGCCAACCCTCTTCTGCGGATCGAGGGGGCAGCTCGCATTCTCATTCCCACGCGAAGAGCGACGATACGAGCGGACATCGCGTTCACGTTGACGAGCTTGTTCTAGGAAGATCTCGTTGGTGGTTGGCGCTGGCGTCGATGTAAGAGAGTAGGGCGGATAGACAGATCGTCTGCAGTGTTATGTATGGGTACAGTAAGAGCAGTACAGTACGACGTACAGCAGGTATTTATGGCTATTTGACGTGCTTTCTGCACTGGAGTCGTGCCAGGCCGGTAAGCGCCGGACACGCGGCGGCACATTGTTGCGCCGACCTGTGAGCCTATCATAATCGAGCAGCTAGTCAGTCACCGTTCCTGCATACCACGATTACCACGATGCGAGCGTTAGTGGATTACGTTGATTATTCGCATGCGAAGCGCTCACTGCGTAAAAAAGCATGTCGTCTTGAAGACGATCGTCTATTCTCTCAGCGTATGATCTGTCCTCGTCCGATGTGTGCAGGCACACAGCGCAGAGCATGTGCAGCTATATGGTCATTCTAATCAACTCAGTCAAATCTGCCAGAAGTCAGAATGACTGATCCCGAAACGCATCACCGAAGAACCACTGACCATTAACGACTCTGTACGATCATAGAGAACCTACATCACGACGCGATGTCGAGTGGTAAGACGGCCTCGGCATCAATACCGATCCAAACCGGCTCTTGACGCCTTGAGGGCATAGAAAAGGCATAACGCGCCAAGATCGCAACCAGTCTACCGGAAATCACTGTTGACGCCAACGATGTAGATGGCAAATGCTTGTATATCAATCGCATGCAGTACACCAACGACCGCACCGCGCTGCACAAGCTCGCTAAGATGATATGAACGAGATACGTCCCGCTCACAGCCGCTGAACGGAAGGAGCTGTAGACTGTCAATAATCACGGGCCTGCATCAGCTGCTGGCGCAAAACTTCGAGAATGTTGTACACGGTCCGCCTCCGCTTTTGACTATACTATATATCATTTTTACATGCACAGCCTCTGAGCTTGATCTTGTCGCCAGTTTTCCCCTCCTGATCTCATGATCCTGTCGATACGATATAGCGCAAGTCCCCTTGTGCTCCGTATTTTCGAGATTATACCGTAGCAGTCTCTATCCCGCCAGCCCAACTCCCGACCCAGGACCTCCACCATCCAGTACTATCACCAACAGCAGACCCGCCACCCGCTTGTGCCGTACTTCCACCGGCACCGCCTGCGATCCGCCCTTTCCGAACGTGACTGGCGGGATATAGGGATCCCCGCAGAATCGCACCTGACGAAGCGAGGAACAGCGTTCCCCAGCCCCACAAAGCGCCTTGCACCAGCGGAGAGAGCAGCTGAGTATGGGCGATTGGCGAGTACCAAGTGGACATAAGGAGGGGTGGTGTGTATGGGAAGCAGGAAGAAGTGGTGAAGATGCCGTATAAGCCGTCAGCGCGATACTCAGTGTTTGTCCCGAGGACGGGGATGCGGATCTGATAGAGACATTCGACACTGACCTGATCACGGAAAGTCACCCATGCCACTTGACTCCAATCGACCTCGACCTCGCGTCCCCAATGGAATACACTGTCCTCCTCGGCACCGCTGACGAGCGATGTCGACTCTTGCTCGTCCGTCGGCACAGGTCCCTTTTCAGCTTTTGTCTTTGCTGATGGTGTCGGGCGGAGGAAAGGGCGGATCGAGAGGAGGTATGACTGCGATTTGAGAATCGAGCGTCAGTTGCGACGTTGATTGAAGCAATTCGTCAAGGAGAGTCACATCGGCTTGTCTCGTATATATGCAATTGCACTCATAATGATGTAATCATGTGAAGAAGAGAGAACGAACCTGCTCAAAGCGCAAATCAGGCATGGGGGGCATAGAAGCCTTGACTCTCTCTCGCGCCTCTTCCCGCTCCCGCTCGCGCGACCGATGCGAACGTCCATGTCGATGTCTACGTCCAGGTCCAGACTCGGAGACTTCGTGAGCTGTAGGTAGAGAGTCGGGGAACTTTGAGCTGATATCCCGATCGGGGCGGTGCACGGCTTGTGCGGACGAGCTGAATGGGTCGTGCGAGGGGTCGAGGGTCGTCATCGTGCTCCTTGTCTTTTGCGGCTGTAGTCGATATGAGAGAGCTTGAGGTCGTAGAGAAGTGCTCGAGTAATGAGATTGGATTGAGGAAGATTGGAGATTGGCGAATGACGTTTTCGTCTCGTTTCATAATTCGTTCTGAGATTCGTGCTTCGCTTGGTTCCTGTTCTGTAGTTCTCCTACATTACCACTAACCCAACTTTGTCCACGCTCATTACACATCTGCACATCACGCACGACCTCCCACGACCCGCGCTCTCGTAGATAGACACACAAAGCTTCAGCTCGCTGCCTCTCTTAATCCGACAGTCGTCACGCTCAAACCGCGTTCGCGACATGGACTCCCGCACGTCAATCCCTCTTGTCCCATTACATCTGACCTCACTAGCGATCCTCTCGCCCAACAACGCGCCTCTATACGTGCGATCATTCACTGGGACAAGTTCAGCAGCAGATAATGACGGTGATGGTGACAAAGGGATCGGAAATGGGAATGATCAATTGAGGCATTATCACCTCAGTCATGCTGCTGTGGATGTCATTGAAGAGCGCAGTGAGTCTCGCTTCACTCTCATTCACACTGACCGGCAAGAGCGACAAAGAGGGAGAGCACTGATATGTACAAATACACAGTCGTGATGACTTCCACACCGACCAAACCTGCAGATTCGTACCTCGGTCTTCTGTTTTGTATGGAAGACATGGCGTTGTGAGTCAGCCGCGAAATGGACGCGACGTCGCTAACACACTGTGTGATATAGCTACGGTTTCCAAACGACCACTAAGCTCCGGATGGTCCTCTCCGTCGCCCTGGTAGACGCGATGATCAAGGACGCGGACATCGTGGCTGTGCGTGTCACTGCTTCCCGTGCGGTCGTATCGTGATAGAAGCTAATGAGCTCTTTGACACGCCTACAGATCTTCCGCGCAGTGCACAATCTCGTGCTGACGGCAACTCACAACCCGTTCCTATCCATCCCACAAGGTTTCAAAGCTGTTCCCGCCACGGATGGCTCAGATACAGCGCGAAACACGATCCTGAACCCCGCGATGCCGACTAGCAAAGCGTTCGCTTCTGGGCCCGAGGACATCAAGGGCGAGTGGTTGAGCGGTAGTAAGCGCTTCACCGATGGGATCAGCCGTATCGGGCAGACCCTCTGCGGTCTCAGAGCGTAGACAGCGTGGACGACTTGATAATGAGATGTCTGTTCTGGTGAGTCGTTCCTGCGTGAGAACCGCTGATGTCTCTCAGGTTGTATAGATTTTGGATATTCACGATACGCGACGATACCATGCAACGTATACCACCTGATCGCCTGTCTGTCTTGGATTCATTGGTGTCTCTGCACGCTGGGAAAAGGAATTGGCAATGACTGCGTTTCTGCAAGTTGGCTCAACCACTTCCCCTCATAACCCAATCTTTCCAATCAGGTCAAAGACGAAACGCGCTCTCGCAGGCTATGCCATCCCACGATGCGCGCGACTAGTCATTCTAATACACTACTTGTCGCCGTCGTAGCCTTGCAGGTTACCTCGGCGATGAGTGATAGATTAGCCAGACCTAGAAATACCACGCCCTTTATTGACATTTCGACTCGAGGTTATTAGTCTTCATGACAGATACGGGGCGGACATCTCTCAGTCCGATCACACTCGTGTTCTGCTTCAGCCACGTTACTTAGTCATGCATAATGGTATTTGACGTTTACGCGATTGATGATGATGACAATGATGATGGTGATACCTGTGCCAACCCCACTCGTGCAGACTCACATAGTCCGCCTTAACCACGTAATCACCTCCGAGGCCAGCTCTCTCGCTTGCGCATTCTCGAACGCGGGACCCAGATCCCCTTCAGCGCCATCAAGCGTTTCGTACCGCTTTCCAACCAGCGAGAGTGCGAGGGAGTCGAGTACTTCCTGCTTTACTAGCTGCGACGACGAGGAGAGGGGAGTGAGGGAGAACGACATTGACGTGAGCAGCGCGTGGCGAGCGGTGATGTTTGCGGACTGCAGCGTACATTGAGCATCAGCTGTGATTCCGGGATACGATCTTTCGCGTAGGCACAGCGCCGGGAATTCAGGAGACTACTGACCAGTTGTCCGAACGATAGATCCCCTCGGATCCCATTACTGAATCCCGGAGTCTGACCAAACTGCCATTCCCACGATTGGAGCTCTTGAACGCCTTTCCACACTTTAGGGTCCTTCACGTCCTCCTCAGCCACTTCGTACACTTCCATCTTCTTATTCTGCTTCCCGCTCTCATCCGCGGCGTAGACACGCTCGAACTCGTGCGTGATCGCGCGGACGAAGTCGTCGTGTTTGATTCGGGAAGGGTGATTGCGGAGATACGGGTTTGATGAGGGGGGCGGGATATGGTGGTTTAGCGTCGTCACTGCTGATCTGTGTGAGGCGATGCCTTTCGTTTGCATATTGGGCTACGAAGTCGTATCACGTTGTACATCGATTAGTCGTATGGTTCTGTAAGTATGAAGCCGACTTACCGAGCTGGACTTGAGCGACTTGCCCAGTTCTGCCAGAGACGACGAGATCAACATCGTCCCATGATGATATGCTCGGTGCTGAACGATCTTGTACGCTGAGCCAGAGACGTGTAGTCGATAAATAAACAAGATATTTGATGTCAGCTTTGACTATCTCTCTCATAGCTCGTAGTGTGCAGAGCAGAAAGGTGATACTCATCTTATATTCCTGTCCGGCATCTCGGATGATCACGTCGTTCCGCTCGTTCACCCCGCAATTGTCTATGCCCAGGTCGTCCCGTATAGCTCGAGCCACGAGCTCAGCACCGTGCGATCGCGTGAATAGCAATCGGGGCAAGATGATGGAAAAGTTCGTATTGCCCATATCCTACAACGCGGTGTCAGCTCATATGAACTCCGGATAGATGTGACAGTATGTGAGAACGAGAGAGGGACTGACGTGATACACTGTCCCTCCGCCGGACCGCCGTCGGACAAGAGGCAGCGAGATCTCTTTCAGCTGTCGAGGGGTAGTTTCTGTCCAAGGATTCTGGTTGCGTCCGATGACCACACACGGCACGTTCCTATATAAAAAGAGCACAGGTTGATCTCGAGGAGTGTTTCTCAGCAGCCTTTAAGCCGATGAGTCAGCGCTAAACGCCTAAAGCTCAATGGCCGAACACGGAAAACGCGAAGACAACTCACCAGTCTTCGTATGAGAGGTTGAACCACGGGTCATGCGATTCCGAGATATACGTAACTGGCTAACAAGCAAATCAGTTGCGCGCTAACATATACATCTCAGAACCGATATAGGGCTCACCGCTGAGAGCTCTATAGACTCGGTAGCGGGAGTCTGAGGCTGAGCCGCCCTCTCTTCTGCTCGCGGAGTTGTACGAACGATGAACCGCTTCTGAAACACATGCTGAGCTTGGTATCGGGCCGAGGGCGACGTCAAAGCCGCTGCGTATCGAGACGAGCACGGTCTGAGCAGCGCTGTAGGCAGATATGGCATGGTCGGCTGTCCTGCTTCTTTATGCTGCGTCAATTGACAATGACACGAACCAAGGACTATTGCTACGATTCATATCCAACCAAGAGTGCCGGGAATGTAACTTTGGTTCGAAGCGAGTTGGGTCACGTGAGCAGTGAGCGGTGAGCCGAGATAGCGGAACCAAATAAGTGGATACAGAGCGCGGTGAGACGCGTATGACAAAGTAGTAACGTACCAGTAATGTTTTTGCAACATCGCGCTTTATTCTCTGTCCGTCTTGTCTGCCTTGCCTAGTCGCACCTATCATATTATAATCATACTTACTGCAGGGCTTTCGAAAAAGCAGAGTAGATCGTGCCAAGATGAACAGACGCGGCCATCTATCTACCAAGATCCCGCAGGTCAAATTGCGCCCTGCCCCAGCGCCAAGTACCGCTTTGACCACCAAGGGGAAGAAGAGACAACGGGAGGCTTCGCCTATGAATGAGATGGATGCGGAGATCATCCGGCAGGCTATGAAGGATACAGAGGGTGTGTAGGACATCATTCCACGCTTTGCTTAGATGTCGTTCCGAATGTGATATAATGCTTACTCGATGACCAGACGAGGAGACGTCCACTGCCGCTCTGCGAAAATCATCAAGACCGTGGAAGGGCGTCATCATCACTTTCACAGGCGTAGAGAACAAGGTTAGCTGAATGTTGCCTTTCGTGTGCGCACTAAGCTGACATGATATAAGGCCGTCCTTGCGGGTCTAGCCAAGGAGCTCGGAGCGACGGTAGAGAGCGCTCTGACAATACACGTGACGCATGTCGTAGCGACGGGTTTCGGATCGGCCAAGTATCTTGTGAGTTCTTCTCACACATTGCAGTGTCGTATGCCCTGACAACGAGCAGTACGCCGTAGAACATCGATTACCTGTCATGGCGCCATCTTGGATCGAAGAGGCACATGCGCAATGGATCAAGGGAGAGGAGCTGGACATCGAAGAGAATCTTAGAACGCATCGACTACTGCCCTTCGTAGGCTTGAGAATAGCGATGTCAGGGATCGAACAGCGTGAGCTTCGCAATCACTGCTACAAAACTAAGCTAAACTGGCGGACTACGAGCAGTGGACAGACGGAAATTGCTCATCAAGTATATAACCTCGCACGGCGGACTATACTCCAAAGACCTGGACCGGCAATGCACCCATCTCATCTCGGCAAAGCCGACTACCGACGGCAGACCAAGCGAGAAGATCAAGTGGGCTTTGAGAGAGATAGCGGAGCGCGAAGCGATGAAGCGGCGTGGAGTCAAAGTCGAGGACGAAGAGATGCGGATCGTCTATGAGGAGTGGATATGGGACTGCGTGGCTTTTGAGGGAAGGTGGAAAGAGGACTACTACGATGCGAAGAAACCGAGGAGAGGTGGACGTGTTAACGCGGGTGAGTTCTTGTCGCTTCCCAGTAGTTATATGATGTCTCATGATGGAAAGCAGAGGACGTCATCAACGGAACGTTCAAGCACCAAGAAGAGAAGAAGCCCATCCCTATCGACATGTCTTCTACCGACACTATAGACACTAACGAGCCTGCAATGCTTCGAAAACGGCGCAGGAGTGAGATGGACTCCTTAGTCGGAGAGCTCATCTCGACGGCTTCGACCGCGGCACTCAAGGCCGAGCCAACTCTATCAACAGACCTAGATCAATTACTCGCCTCTACAGACGAAGAGAACCAAGGAATGCGGCCACCGTCGAGACCTGAACCCGAACGCAAATCCTCCATGCTGCACGCTTCTCGCTCAACGTCTTTCGCGACGCCTGCAGCAGCAGGGCCGTCGAAGCTGAATACACTCTCTGCTCGCGGGGCGTCGATCCCAGATGATCGCACAACGTCGTTACCGCCCACTGCGCCAGCACCGACTTCAGACTTACAGACGGATGTGCCGGCTTCGGAGCACTCGGCGGTACAAAATGGCCCAGCGCAGTTTTTCGCTGGATACAAGTTCAGTCATATGATCCAGGAGCAATGTCAGGGGCTCGAGAATGCGCTGATCGCTCACGGCGGAGTACTGGTCGCAGAAGAGGATAGGTTGGCAGGGAATAGTGTAGACTTCGTGATCGTTCGACTGTGAGCATGGCCCCCCTCTCTTGTCATCATAGATGTTCCATTCTCATCCCTTACTCCCTTACCACAGATGTTCGGACGTGCGACCTCATCTAGGCGACGCAGAGGAGGAGACTATCGTGGTGACGGAGTGCTGGGTAGAAGGCTGTTGTTTCGTAGAACGGCTACTATCACCTGGCACCCACATCGTTTTCCGACCTTTGCCCGCACCTATGCCCATACCAGGTCAGTCGCTTTGATCACCTTGTACTTAACAGCTGACACCTGCTCCTCATAGGGACGAGTAATCTCCTTGTTCATCTTTCCGGCTTCTCTGCTGAGCACACGGTATACATGCGCCGCCTCCTCCGAGCTATCGGTGAGTCCGCCCACCACTGACTCTGATACGTTCGCTGACACATGCTTGACAGGTGGAACATTGTCGGTCAAGCTTACTCGGCAAACAACTCACCTGGTCTCTGTTCCTTCAACAGGACAAAAAGTGGACAAATCTCGAGAATGGGGAGTATCGGTGGTGAGAGATAGCTGGTTGTTGGAGATGGCGCGTACGGGTCAGATCGCTTCGGACGAACGGCATCGTCATCCAGCAGTGGCTACTGGTAAGCCCATATCTCTGTGTCTTATTCTTGTAACACCGCTGAAGCGGTCCTGTCCTTTCTTGTCCACTGCTCAGCAACTGCACCTGGAATCACCCGTACCAACGACTTGACGGCCAATATGTCGACGGTCTCGGACCTCGGTGAAAATGTGGACTTTACTCGAAGACTACCTCAGCGCTCACCGGGAAAGCTCGCTGCCGTATACGAGAGCAGCCATGTGTCGCCATCACGGATACTCGGGTCCCACCCCACGCATGTGGACGAGCTCAACGGAGGTAGCAGAACAGATTTGCAGGCAGGCGTTGGCGCAATTAGTAGCGCGTCCCTTACAGATGTGATCGGACGTCAAAATGCTCTGTCGCCGCCAAAGCCCAAAACGGAGCGCCTCCTCAACTCAGCTTCGATGTCGGGTTTGGTCCTGCCTGAGCACCTGAAGCATGGTGAAGGGAAGATATCTCGCCATGCTAGTGCTCCCGCAAATCCTGACTCGCTTTTCAACGCACATCCTTCATCTGGAGCTGCATCGCCTGGAGAAAGCAGTAGTATGGGACAAAAGTCCGCTAGCATGGGTAATCTCGTACTGGGCAACAAGAATGTCGACGGTATTGGCGGTAATGGCGGTGACGGTATGACGGAAGCTCTGAAGAAGCTCGCGGAGAAAGAAGGCGGAACGCCTGGAAGTAGGAGTAAGCTCGTGAGGCGTAGTAGGCCCGTAGCGAGGATAAAGGTGAGCCGCGTGTTTTGAGTTGGCATTCGACCGCCAATATGAAGAGGATCACGCTGATTGTTGTCGGTCGTTTTTAGTCGACCAGCACGCGATCACCGCACAATGCCCTAGCGTCATTATCGCCAGTATCCCGCCGGTCCTCCCCGCCCACACCAGGAGGCGTAGACACATCCCTCATTCACGCCGACGGCCATGTGAGCGCAAAGTCCAGCGCCGGCGGCGGCGCAGGAGGTGGGCCGAGCTCTGATGGTCCGGATGAGAGTATGAAAGTGCACTATGTGGACGTGAATGGAGCCAAGGAGCGGAAAAAGTTGATGGCGATGTTTACGCAGGGGGAGGATGGGGGCAAGGAGAGGGAGAGTAAGAGAGGGAGGAAGAAGTGAACCTTTGGCGAAGGCTAAGGCCAAGGTTATCACTGAGGCTGTTAAGCTGCTCAGCTGTCTAGCGACTCAGCTGTCCAGGCAATGGGTCTTGCCCGACACCGCCGAGCCGCGTAGGATCTGCATCAAGATGAGCACAGTACCACAGAACCACAGTACTACACTTCCACACTGTATTGCTCGATGAGACCTTGGTCGCAATAGCTTTAGCTCAGCACCAGTACCAGCATCAATGCCTACCACATGTGCTAGAGTCCTCGTAGTGCTCACATCGCTGCCAGGTTATGTATATATAGCATATAGCCTAGACGTGATGCACAAGGAGATGATAGCATAGCACGTTGTTCCGTGCCTGGGGTCATTTCGTCACTCAGGGTAAAGCGTTTACGGTCCAGCCCCTGAGGGTATGATAAGCTTTTATCGCAGTGACGAGTTGCGCATGGACCGGTTTTGCCACTACTACAGCAGTGTGACATTCTGACATTCTCGAGCGCGTGGGCGCCATTCCAGTGTCCTACTGTGCATAGCGAGTACAATGCATGTAGTGATGCTATACATATATATCGTTGTACCAAGGTGATCCAGGTGGTGACACGCGAAGTATGCATTGCGGCTGCGGTAAGATAATGAATGATGCTGCTGTGCATCCGGTCAAGCACAAAAGCTCGTCATGACTGAAATACAAAAAAAAAACAGGAGAAAAGGTGCGAACAGTTGCCGGCAGTGACAGTGTGCTTATCCGTGTCGTACAGAGATAATGAGCGTGAGAAAATAAAAATAGTACTCCAACAACGCATCTCCGTCTCGTTTCTTCTCTCTCTCTTCTCGCTCTTCTCTCTTGTCCTCTACTCGTTATCGCGCTATCACCCCGTTATCCATCACGAATCTCAATCTGACTCTGGTGAGCGCAAGTGTCTCTCCTCCTCTCTCCTCTCTCCTCTCTCCTCTCCCCTCCGCTGTTCGGGGTTCGCCGTTCGTCGTTCGCCGCTCGTGGCTTGACATGCGACTTGCGACGTGCGATGTACAGCGTGCGACGTGCGACGTGCGGAGCAATGTGGGCCCACGCCACCACGTCCGTTGCTTCACAAAGCACGACATACTCTTGCCCCGCAGACACCAACACACGATATATAAACCTCTCTTGTCCCCATTCACTCCAACTGCGACTTTCCCCACGCCAATTGATTTGAATCTTAGTCATCAGTTCTTTACCTCGACGGCGTAGCTGATCATATCCTTGTCCCACTTTTGTTGTTCAGCTTGATTGATACATATACCTCATCAAAACCAGAACAAACAAGACTTCCCAAGATGGCCGCTACTGCTCAACCCAACGGCGACGTTCCCAGTGAGCTCCACGCCCTCCGCAATTCTTCGGGGGCGACTGCGCTGACCCTCACACTTCGTCAGACTTTAAGATCGTCGGCAAGCTCGACAGCGTGCCCGTCTTGCACGACTCTGTCACCTATGCTCAGTGAGTCCACCTTGGTCATCCCTCTAGTCTAGACTGTGCATCCTTTACGGAAGACAGCGCTGACATCATCATCTCAACTCAAAGGAGCATCATCGAATCCACCGAGCTCACCGCAAAGCTCTACTCGGTCGCATTGGCCATTGCGAGCAGTAAGTGGAACACACGGCTATGACGATACGTAACTGACCACGCGCTTCCAAAGGATCTTACCAGGTCGCCACTCCTGCTCTGACACGTGCCAAGCCTTTGCTCGAGTCCGCCGATGGCCTCGCTGTTGCAACGTGAGCTGATCAGCGATCAAGCGACGCTACCTGTAGCTGACTTGACTACAGTTTTGATCGTGCCGAGGCTACTTTCCCCTGTACGTGCTCCCCACCTGTAACATCCAGTCTCCTAGCTGACGCTCTGAGCAGACCCTTTCAAGACCCCCACTCAAGACCTCGTTGTCGTGAAGCAGGTCAAGGGCGTTTACGACGCTGTAAGTTTTTCGGATATCCGCTTTGTCCTCCAAACGAGACATGGGCTAAGGCTATGTGCTTACTAGCGCGTTCTTCCCGTTCTCCAGCACGCCTCGCCCGTCATCCACGACGTGTACAACAAGACGTACCAAATCAACTCTGCCATCGGATCTCGAGCGGTCGCTACCATTCACACTTCTCAGGATCTCGCGCATGCTCTTTTGGCTCAACTGCGACAGCTCGCCGGTAACGGCAAGGACATTCCCGGTCATCTCATCGATGTGAGCTTTATCAACTACTGTAGAGATAAGATAAGCTGACGACTCTCTGCCGTTCTTAGGGTGTGAGCAAGACTGCAAACGACCTCAAGAGCATTGTCTTCGCCAAGGACGCCTCCCTCAACGACAAGTCCCACAAGTTGACCGCCTATGTCGTTGTAAGCCAGTCATGTTGACAGAGCAGCTTGAGCATTAGCTGACAAATAGCATCTTGCAGGACCAGGCAAAGCCTCTCATTGACGAGATTTACAACTACGTCAACTCTGCCAAGGTGAGCTTCCTCTTTGTCTGTGTTTCGAGAGATTGGAAGCTGACAGATATCGCAGAACAAGGCGGTTGCCGAGACCAACAAGGTCGCCGACCAGGCCAACGGCACACTCGAGAACGCGACTCATTAGTGGCAGTCAAATATACTTAGCGCGCTTGCGTTCCCCCCCGCTGTAGCCTTTGACCTTGTGACTTTGTTGTGTATAGACATTTGATTGATTTTGTATATAGATGAGAGAGATTTGATAGGACTCCCGTACACGTAGTTATCGGTATCGGTTGAGCACGAACATGAGGCGTACTGCGTTAGATTGACGAAAACATGCACGATATTTTCCTACATTATCCTATAAGATTGGACGAATGCCCTCTCCCTCCTCGTGGCTTATGCTCGACCCCAAACTCCTCGATAGCGATGGGCGGTGCACCAGGGGGTCTCTTCTTGATTTCCCCACGGAGCATTATACCCAGGCCTTTAGCGCCCTTACCGATGGTTTGGAAGACCGATACGTCCGGGTCAGGCGGAGTGTACAGACGCCAAAGTGTTTTGTGCCATCGCGATTGATGAGTTAGGTGAGGTAGAAGTGCTGAGCGCAGTTCGCCGATCTGGTGTACGACATACGTCATGTCAGTAGAAATCCTCTCGTTCACCATCCGCGGTAGAGGGTGGAGGAGACTCACAGGATGGGTGGACATGGGGTCCAGCACTATCGGGCCGCCGACTGGTGCTGGGGAGAACGAGCATCTTTCCAGCACATCTTGAAATTTGGGTATAGCGTGCGTCATGAGTCGGGTGTGATACGGACATCTGCAGTCGTCCACGACTATGAGCACACTGCGGGCTGTGAAGGTATACTCGACTCACGGCATCTCAAGGTCCATGACGGGATTGGCGAGGTTGAGTTGCTGCAGTCGCTCAATGACCTGGAGAACTGCGTGGTGGGTGCCCTATAGCAAACAAAGTATCGCTTAGCTACAAGTCCGAAAGGCATACATGGCTCTGGTTGATCTCGCTGCTCCGACACTCACCGTGACCACGACGACTTTACTACTATTGATGATGCCCGCTTCGGCCCATTCCACCTCGCCCTCCGCTTCCCACTCATGACGCAGCGCATGAATCTCATCGAGGATCAACTGCATAGCCCTGCGTCTCTGCGCTGGCGCAGAGCTACTCTCCGGTCCATCAGAGAACGAGTCCGAGTCCGCAGAAAGGGGCGGAAGGGAATTTTCGGTTGACTCATTCGGCGAGGGTGTAGGCGGAGGTGGGACGTCGTATGAGGGGTTTGAGAGCGAGTGGAAGTGCCGCGCGGAGAGGACGGTGGTCAGGTACGAGCCTGGGCGGCCGCGCGGTGAGGCGGGGAGAGAAGCGTATATCCGCTATAACGAAGCGTGAGCTGGGCAGCAAAGGGAGAGGTGGGTAAGGCTCACAGCTAGTCTGACTCCGGTGGACAAGTCTAATCGCCCTGCCGCCACGAGCGCAGTGAGGGTACCGATGAAGCCGTGTCCGGCTAGATGTGTTGTGTTTGGCGGTAAGAGTGAAGGTGTAGATGCGTGCTCCTATAGCCAGGAGTAGTCAGCAGTGATGTCTGAGATGGTCTTGATTTAGCATCAGCGAGGGTATGTCGACTCACTTGTGCGCTGGCAAGGATGGCGACAGAGGACGTGAGGATGAATGCCGCTGTGATATCCGGCCGTTTCATGAGCTCGTCCTGAACAAAGCACGGCAAGAGTCAGACCTATTGACTGATACACATTGGAGTCACGGTTGGCCCACTTACCAACGCTCTCCCTTCCACCCAATTTCTCATCCACGCATGTACGCCCTTGACGCTTTTGGCCACATCCTTCATCCCGCTAGTCTCGTAGCCTATAGTCGCGTCTGGGCTGAGGAGCGCATCGGACGCTTCTTCCCACACTCGTAACGAGGACGGGGTCGGCGCGTACGGTGTATGTGGATACGAGCCCTGATCGATGCGTCTCAGCGGGGTTTGAAAATCCGTTGTCAATTGATGCGTGCACTTACTAGACCAGCGAAGAGCAACGCTTTGCCTTTCTTATCGCCCGCCGAGGAAGTCTTGTTTGGGGAGGCATCGCGTTGCGCCCAAGCCACCCAATCGGTATTAGCAGCATTGGTCGATGCTGCCCTTACCGCCGCTGCCGAGGCGGACGCCGAGGTAGAGGGTATGACGAGAGATGGTCGCGGTACGAGAACGTCGGATCGTGCAAGCGGTCGAAGTGGACGAGTGATGCTGCTCGCAGCTGATGTGGAGGGCTTCATGCCGGAGATGCGAGCGCGTGATTGTGCTGCGGTCTGCGGAAGGCAAGAGCGAACGAGTGACGCGAGAGTAAGAGGTGAGGGGCGAGTACTAAGCTCTACCTCTATTTTGATATGGAGGGTGAAAGGTTTATCAACAAGTAACGAGATAAACCACTGGTCAAAGGTTGTCGAGTCACGACGAGAATGTCTAATCAAGTTATCTTGAATACCCGGCTGGTGACCGGATTTACTCGGCGACCCATACTTTTACCTCTCTACCTCTGTTTCGACTTTCTAGGCAACGACTATCGCATCCCTTCGTACACAGTCCACTAGACTCAAGACGTGCCGCACAGTGAAGAGATTAGCAAGGATGAGCCATGATCTCATCCAGTTCAAAGTGTGCGTAGCGATGTAGCGAAAAGGCCGTCAGCGAGCGGCGAGCGCTGGCTCTGTTACCCCTCTGCTCTTCTCCATCAGAGCTATTCGGCGCTGACTTTTACTGGAATGGCAGTACGGGCGAAGTGCAGGTATGCTCCACTCACTTATGATGCTTCAATGGGCAGATCACCTACTGATAGTAGTATGCAGGGCGTGAACTTTCGCTCATACACTCAAAAAGAGTGAGAGCTACGCGTCATTCTAACCATTCTACTTGAGCTAAGATCCTTGTGCTCGCGCAGAGCTAAGAAGCTAGGCCTGCAAGGACACGTGTACAACCACGACGATTCGAGCGTACAGGGCGTTGCCGTCGGTCCGAGCGACAAGATCAAGCAATTGTGCGTGACACATCTTTGCTCTCTACTTCTCCATTCCACCTATGTATGACTGCTGGCATAGCTCCCCTACGTCATTCCATTGGTTTACAGCTTTCTGATGGATGAGTGCTGATGGATCATTCTTGATCTGTTTTCTTGTACAGCCGCTCGTGGCTCGAACAGGGGCCTTCAACAGCAGACGTCAATGCCGTGGAGCTCATCAAGGAGACGCGAGGTGCTAGTGAGGATGAGATCAAAGCTGCTTTGGCAGGGGGTAGCGGGTTCGAAATCAGGCGCTGAGCCGTTCTTTAGTCGATTCATTCGAATTATGTAGCATATAGCATCGTCATACGGACTCGCATGGCGAATCACTCCTCAAAACCAGCAACAGCAACAGCAACAGCAATAGTTATCAATGCATGCAATAATGCAAAGTCTCGCATAACCCCTGGTGACTGCCTCTGGGACAGCTTATCAGCGCAAGGATGATCTCCCTCTTGTAATGTCTCGGATAAGCGATCGCTCATTGCACAGCTCTAAGAATAGTAAAGCGATAACAAGGTTAATCTCTTATTTTGTCTTGTTGTTATTGCCTTCGCCCTTGCCACTGACGGCACAACCCAACCCGCCCTCTACCTATGCGCTATATACCTTTTCCCAGCTTGCCCAGCTTAAGCTCCTTGTTACTGTCTAATTACGCTACGCGTCCTATTCCCATACGTTATCCCCGCTGGGACCCAGCCGCACACGGATTGTATAGCGTGACCATCACGGTACAATTGCGGCAATGACATCGTACACTTCGATGTTAGATCAACATCTTCATGTTCCGTCCACCACCACTAGTAATTCTGTGATTGCCGGTCCGTCATCTCAACCATCTTCGTCATCTTCGACAACACCGTCGACATCGATGAGGACTCAACAACCCTTCTCAGTAATCGAGAGCAGCAATGAAGTGTCACCCGTCAAGCCCAAGGGGTTGAAGAAGCTGAGACCGTGGAGTCTGGCTGTTGCCGGTCGGCGCAAATCCGGCTGGGGAAGCGATAAAGAACGCGACAGATCGTCAGCGAGCGACGATACACCCCCACTACCCATAACGCCAAAGAAAGAAGGTGATGCCGCCGCGGTCGAGACTATACCATATACATACTCCGAGCCGCGGTTGCGCCCTCAGACCGAACACAAAACGGATAGACCGACCAGCGATCATCAACGGGATAGCTACGGCTGGGAGGCGGAAAGTGACGACGAGGAAGTACGCGAAGTAGACCCAGACACATACAGCTGGGTCGATCCTAGTATACTAGGCACTGACGGCTTGAGGGGCACAGTGCGTGAGATCTCTCTGTTTGCTCGCACATCTGGCTGACTTGATCTGGGGAAATACAGCCGGCGGTCTCCAGGAGTGAGGTCCGTTTGCAGCAATTCCCCCCATCAGGACGATCGAGTGCTAGTCCGTCCAGTGGTGGGCCAAGCGCTAGCGCCAGCGGCGAACACCTTCGAATACCAGAACCACCTGACGTGAGTTGAACAATCAGGCTAACGCCGTCATCTGACAATTGTGACCACAGCCATCAATAATCTCTCCGCCGTCCATTACTCCCGATGACTCGTACAACTTGCTGCTTGCCTATCAATCAACCTCAGAATCCGACCATGCCGCCACTGTCACTTCTCCGTACCTATCGACATTCTCAGAAAGCGATCATCACTCGCGGAATCTTAATCCGGAATGGTACGAGATGGTGAATCGCACGTTGAGTGATTCGCTATCGAAAGATGAATTAAAGAGGCAAGGC
Organism: Cryptococcus sp. GC_Crypt_3; assembly: GCA_026538395.1. Taxonomy (NCBI): domain Eukaryota; kingdom Fungi; phylum Basidiomycota; class Tremellomycetes; order Tremellales; family Cryptococcaceae; genus Cryptococcus; species Cryptococcus sp. GC_Crypt_3. The sequence continues at coordinate 29,608 of JALPCB010000169.1, forward strand.
CTGTGGTGGGAGATGATCAAGGGGGAGAGGGAGTATGTGAGGGATATGCGGATTGTCTCGGACGTAAGTGGATCCACCCTGCGACGAGAAAATGAGCAAGCAATGCAGGGACTGACTGACGGTATCTGAACCGCAGGTCTTCATAACACATCTCCGAAGTCATCAACCACCCTTGCTAGCACCCGAGAACCGCCTCAACGCCTTTATAGCGGAAGTCTTCGGTCCCGCACAACAGATCTACCTCGCACATGTAAAGTTGCTTGGGTTGCTCATGGAGAGGCAGAGACAGGAATGGCCTTTGGTTAGTCCAGTCGTAACGGAAATCACGCGGACAGAGACTGACTTGGTTGCAGATGAGCAGCGCTACGGATATAATTCTGGGTACATTGTTGGAGATCGTCGACTTGTATGATGCGGTGAGCGAAGCTTTGTTGCCGTGTCTCCAACATACTGATTGCCGGTTCTGCTGCAGTACATGAAGAACTACCCTTTTGCCGAATCTCGTGTACGGAGGGAAACGTCCCGCAATCCTCCTTTTCGAGCCTTCCTAAATGATCGGAATACGATCGAGCTTACGCGACGGCGTGACATCGTGAGTCCCATGTACGAGCGGTATATAGAATCCGTCAATTAACCAATCGCGATAGTCGGTCTTTCTTTCTCGACCGGTCACTCGTCTTCCGCGTGTCCTCCTCGTCCTCGAAGCGCTATACAAAGTGACTCCTCCAGATCATCCCGACAAAGAGGACATACCGACAGCGATGGAGATACTGCAAGGGGTCGTCAAGTCCACACAGCCCGGGATAGAGAGTGCAGAGGCGAAAATCAAGTTGTGGAACGTAGCAGAGCGATTGCTCTTCAAGCGCGGAGAGATCGTCGTAAGTCTGGATCATCGGTGGGTATGTTGCGATTTGGCTCATCGGTCGAGCAGGAATTGGACATATCGGACCCGAAAAGGACGTTGGTGTATATGGGCTACGTCTTTCGGCGGGTCCGAAGCGAAACAAATTGGCACGGATGGTAGGTCGCGTCTCTGACTATAGGATGTTAGCTAATTTTACGTCAACAGGCAAGATCTCCGTGCCATACTGCTCGACAACTACTTTCTGTTGACCCGGGACGAAGACCATGGCAAACATATCGTCGTTTCACGAGTAAGATCGTCATGCAATCTCTATCGAGTTGAAAGCTGACCTGAAACGTACAGCCTATACATCTCGACTTTCTCCACCTGCAAGCCGCAGACGGTGTTCCCGAAAGACGATACGACTCTATATCGCGGTATCAGCGCAAACCAAATGGCGGGATGTGAGTGGACTACGAATTGTTCCATGAGGAGCGAAGCTAATTCAGTTTGACAGGCTCGAGCCCGTCTTTCAGCCTGAACGACTGATGTATCCTTTCACTATCACCACTACAGGCGGTGTCAACGGGCGTACGTACACGCTTTGCACTGCGTAAGTCTACTTGTATTCTGGTCGTGAAAGCGATGCTGACTTCGACGATCCAGTACCCAAGGATCTCGGTATGTTAAGCCGTCCATGTTAGTTTCTCGTATTAATGTCTCGCAGCGAGGAATGGAAAGAGAAGATCGAGGGCGCCAAGACCTTGCGCAAGTTTGACATCGAGAGCAACAGGGTATGTCCCGCGTCATATGGACAGTGCATATACTTACTGCCCCGCTGTAGACCTTCGCAATGCACACCATAACGATACCACAGGAGATACGTGACCCGATAATGGCAGCGGATACTTTCTCCTGGCAAAACAGAGAGACTGTGGCGGTGGCGACTGGTCGATCCGTTTGGCTTGGCTGGCGAAGAGATGCACGATGTGAGCTGCACGCTCGACGTCCGCTTGATTGAAGATAGCTGACGACGGTGATAGCGTTTCGCGAGCTCATTTGTTTCCACTCGGGCCATATCACTGCGGTCTCGATCGTTCCCGACTTTGGGTGGTTGCTTCTCATCGCCTCGGGATCGCTGTTGGCTTTCAATCTGCGTGACTTGATCCCAACGTCTGATTCATCGACCTGGGTGGTGCAGGGCCGAGTTCAAGCGAAACAGCTGAGCGCGATCGAGCACCACGTCGCGTTCATCCGTGTCGGCGTCACCAAGGATCGCTTGCTAGGTGAGCTCATGAGGTATCACTGATGGCAACAAGGCATACAGCAGCTGACTGCTTTGATGAATGCAGTGGTTTATGCGGTACACGCGCGCAACAGTCACCAGACGCTACTGCGTTTCGAAGAGCCTCTGATATCGCCTCACGACGCTTCGTCTCCGCCCTTCCGACATTTCGGATCAGTGACGATCCCAGGCTACGCATCTGAACTAGCCTTTTTCCGACAGACCGTCGCCGTAGTGACGGAAAAGGCATTCGTGATTGCTGAGCCCGGTAATCCGACGTTCAACTCCATACCGACTTTCCCGCCTAACATCGCTCAGACGTCGATGGTGGTCAGGATGGTCTCGTCCGCCAAGCCTTTGGCGATGTATCAGATCGCCGACAACGAATTTTTGTTAGTGTACGACATGGGCGCGTGCTTCGTCACCAAGTGTGAGTGGTCTCGTACACTGCTCGCCATACTTTATTGCATGTGCAGTAGTTACTGGCGTAGCACGTAAAGCTGATGAAGTGATTTGTGATTTGGTAGTTGGGGAGATAGCCCGGAACGGTGCTTTCCTCAGGTGGAATCTGACGCCGACGTACGCCGTGTTCCGTCCTCCGCACTTACTGCTGTTCGACCAAGGTGGGACCCAATCTCGCGCTGAGATACGGGATATCCGCACGGGGAGAGTATGTGAGGTCATTGAGGAAAAGGGCATGCGGCCGTTCCATCTTTGTAGGGCTGAACAGGGGTTGGTGGCGAGTTCAGCCAGGGGGCTTGTGCAGCTTGTCGAGGTGCGTCTTTGCTCCGTCTTTCCGTCACTTCATACCTGAAAGAGTTCGTGCTGACTTGCTCTCCGACGCAGACTGTCCCGCTGTAATCTCATGTATGTAATTTTCATTCACGCCTTGTTGTCATATGTTGCTCAAACACGCTTTCCTATACACAGTATAATACTTGTTGCCACGTTGTATCTTGTCATACCATAGTTTTCAGCTGAGATGTATACTGCTTATAATGACCCGAAACGACGACACAACCAACGGGAAGCTGATTTGACTATCTTCACACCGTAACACCATGCAGCGGAACGATCATCTCGCAGCCATACTGGTTCTCCGAGGAGGTTCCTGCATTTGATATAATACCTATTTGCGCATTGCCTAGTTGACCCTTGGTGCCCTTGACCACTGACTCTTGATTGTCGTTCTCGTTGAAAGCACGAAATTATGAAACCATGAAAGCATGAGAATGTGAGAGTAGAATTTGACGAATTGAGTATTGATTGACGATTGACGATCTTGGAGAAACAAGAAGGGGATGGGGTAGAGTACACATTTGTCCGGGTTCGATGAGTGCCTATGACGGATGGAAAGGTGATTTAATAGCGATAGCGATAGAAGAAGACAGTAGTGGTACAACGATAGATATAGCTGTGAAAAGCCCGATTCTGAGAAGTGCAACATTGACAAGCAGGCATAAACGTAGTCCCTCCAACATCAACACTCTTCCAACCATCAATTAATCCGAATCCCACGCCTTCACTGTCCTCCCTCGACGGCAGCGTGATGGACGGGTCGACTTTAATGAAGAGCCGTTTGTCTCGATTGGTCGGTGAGCTGGCGCGATAAGTCAGACCGTGACCGCATTCTGTTTGGCGGCACTTGCAGGATGATTATGGTTCCGAGAGCATGGGTGGTGATGGATGGTATGCAAGGTCGATAGATTATACGCCTTGCGTTCATGATTGCCAGGTGAGTATGATGAGAAATTGTCCAGCGTGAGAGCAGCATAATTGAGGGTGAGGAAGACATTGACTTGATAGTCTGGCGAACTGTTCGACAAAGCGCAATCAGAAGCTTTGAGCCATGGGGTTGTTCGGTGGTGATTGGTGGTTTTGCAGGCTATCCCGAGCATAAGGGTTAGCTTGCATTGAGGATGTGGAATGATCAGCACGAATCCGCACCTTTTCCGCTTTGACTTCGTCATCTCCTTCTTCAACGCCGCGCCGTCCAAAGGCTTCAGCAGCTCGAAAGAGCATAACAAGTCTTCAGAGACCGACATGACTGCCCCGAAGTTGTCAAATTCGCCGCAGTAACTGTACAGAAGTCAGCGCGCAGTATCTTCGTGAGGACTTGAGTCGATCGCACTCACTTTGGCGCTGAGAAGACTGTAACCAATGTGCGATCATTATAGAATTCGTATCCATCCTCGACTACCATGTGTGCGCGACAAATGAGATCCATATCCTGTTTCATGACCGTGTCAGTTTGGCACGTGTGAGAGTAATGGCAGGCTGTACTTACATGCGTCGCGAGGAACGCGTTAATCACGCTCTTGCCGTAACAGAATGATACACCTCTTTCATTGTCCTCCCAATCTAAAGCGGTGTCCGATGGGTCTGACCACACCAGATCGTTCAGTAGGCCGTAGTCCGGTACGTCTGCGATGTCTTAGTATGAATCCCGGGAAGAGGTAGAGGACCACATACCCGTCGGTCGTTGGATCCGCCTGATATCATCCATACTCTTCAAACTTGGACTCAGACCACCATGCACACAGAAGATCTTGCTTGCAACGATCGAAGCGATGGGTAATGCGTTGAAAACGTCGATGAAAGTCTTCCACGTCTTGATGTTTGTTCGTCGCTTGCACTCGTCATAGAAACCGTAGACTGCGTCACGTGTCAGCTTTACCTGTTATGTTGAGGCTAATAGCTCACCTCGCGTTACATTGGCACACTCGTGGTTCCCTCGTAGAAGGAAGAAGTTTTCGGGATATTTTATCTTGTAACATAGCAAGAGAAGGATGGTTTCAAGAGATTGTTTGCCCCGATCGACATAATCGCCCAAGAACAGGTAATTTGCCGCTGGCGGGAAGCCACACATTTCAAACATTCGAATCAGATCGGCATACTACGTTAGGTCAGCACTGGCGACGTCCAAGAACGTCAAAACTGAACTTACCTGCCCATGGACATCTCCTACAATCTTGACAGGAGGACTGAGCTCTATCAAGGTAGGCTGGGAGAGAAATACTTCGCGAGCAGCTGCGCACACACTCGCTATCTCCGCATTCTTCAGTGGTGGCGACTTTGTGACTTTGCCGCTGTACCCTGCTTCCAAAAGTCGATGTATCATGTTGTCTACGTCAAGGACTTGCACGCCGGACGCGCTGGATCCTCCTATACTTCCTCGACTGATGGTAGCGCTCAGAGCCGCTCCTGGGGACAGCGATTCACGTGACATGTGGCCCGGTCCTGTCGGCGAGCCGAGTGGAGGTGAGGAGGGATCGGACGGCGAAGCCGCTAGAGCGGATGGAGGCGGTGGGGAAGTGCCCATGAGTGCCGAACGGGTTTTTGGGGCGGCAAGAATGTTTTGAGTTGTGGGGATGGAAGCTGCGGAAGAAGATGGAAAGGTGCTGGATGTTGGGGAGGAAGCGGACTGAGTGGATTTGACTGATGCGCCGCCGTCAAAGGAATTTTGGGTGTTGATGGTGGGTCGATTTGCAGATGAGAAGCTGGATATGGATCCCGTGCGTTCCGCCCCGCCCACTACCTTTCCGCCGCGTCTCCCACTCACCCGCGCGGGGGTGCTGAATTGCGCGCCGCCAACATCTACTGGCGGTGATCCACCTGGCGTGGACGGGAGGTTGGATACATCTGATCTTGAAGAGATGGACGTGGATGCTAAGCTGTCTGCAATGTCCGAAGCGGACAGTTGTTTGGATGACGTGCGGCCCAACTTTTTGCCGGAGGACGAGGAGGGTGTTTGGCCCATGTTATCAGCTGTCGAGGTGGGATGGAGATATGGATGATTACAGAACAGGTCACGACGGCCGAGAAAAAGGTGGCAATCAGAGACGGCAATTCAGATGCGAAAAGCCAGTCGCGGGAACGGGGTGGAGCGAGGGAGCGTGTGGGAGGGATGTGGTCGATTCAATGAACGAGCGATGCTTGTGCCGTGCGTCGTCGCGGCTGGCGGGTTCAAGCTGTCGCGTAGCGCGGGACTATGGACGAGTATCGTATAGTATGCAAAGGTAATGGATGTGGGAAGAAAGCATGAGAGAGAGAAAGAGAGTTGTCAGCTAGTAGAATGAGTGAGACGAGGCGGACGGGCGTGGTGATGCGTCGACTAGCTCTGTGGCACCTTTTTCAGGGTAACACCCGGTTGTGACCAAGCTCATTACAAACAACTGTAATCGACATCACGACGACCGCATTCACCATTAGGAATCGAATTTGTAATCCCCGCATCGCCATCAGGTCAGGCCGACCATGTAACCATGCAACGAGCCTGACGAACCTGCGAGATGACTTCATTCACAGCGCTCACCATCACTGCCTTCTTCACAGCCCCCATTATCTCGCTTGCTTGCGGGTCAACGCATCCCAATACCTCCAGTCGCTCAGACACTAACAACTGGGGAACAAAGCCTGGACCGAGTGTAGATTGTTCGGTAGCTGGCCAGCAATTGGGACTCCCCGGTCTGCACGGTTATGACTTTCTTTTCAGGGTAATTAGGCTTTGCCCAACTAGTCATTTACATCTTCCTCGAGCATTGGTAAACTTGGCACGCGATTACGAACACTCATCGATCACTTTTGTCCTTATCACAATTGCTTCGGCACAATCACAACCACAGGTACCTACACAAGCAGCGATCATAGGCTTCTCAGAAGTTTGACATAATAGTCCTCGAGCGACATGGCACAATCACTGGGCTACCTCTCCAACCCTTCATCAGCGAGCGCATCGACTCCGCCATCAGCTTCATCCCGCTTCTCGTTGACCTCTCCACCGCCATCACTCTACTCGCACAGTCAAAACCCGTCTGTCAGTACCGTCTCAAACACCAACCCGAATCGCCGAGAGTCAGCTAGAAGTTCTGTTCAACCGTCGTCATTACAACAACAGTTATTTGGTGGAGCAAATGCCGGGCCTATACCAGCTTCGACATCGATCCTGGACCGGCCGCTGAATAAGGGCAAAGGCGCAGAAGTGGGCATGGCAGCATGGGCGTTCATGTTTGCGGAGATCGTGTCATATAGTCAATCCAGGGTGGATAAGGTCGAAGACCTGGAGAAGAGGTAGGTCCACCTTTTGGTTGTATAGCAGTACTGATCGCTGGATCTAGACTGGCGACGCTGGGCTACGAGGCAGGTCTGAGGATACTTTCTTTGCTCCTCCTGCGAAACACACAGACATCAGGCATGAAGGTGGGTCGGCAAGCTTTGTATAGTACTCTGTGCTAATTCGATCTACAGGATCCTAAACGGGAACATCGTCTCATACCGATTCTCCAATTCGTTCACACTCAAGTTTACAGGTACTGTTTCGGCAAGCCTGCAGACGGTCTGGAGCGCAGTGTGGACGGTGAAGATGAATGTGAGTGACTAGTACCCCAACAACTTCGCTCGTTCCTCCTACGTATAGCAACCTTGCTGATGCTATGCGCACGGGACAGACATGATCACACTTAACCAACCTCCGTTAACGCAACATATCTCAATACCGAAGGACATGTCTCAACTCAGCTGCGAGGCGTTCACAGCTGGATTAGTCGAGGGAGTGCTGGACGGCTTGGACGTGGTGAGTCAGCTACCCATCTCTCACGTTCTCGACATTTTTGAGGACGCAGAGCTGACACTCGAGGGCAGCCCGCCAGAGTCACTGCGCATACAGTCGCGACGGACCAGTTTCCACAACGGACTGTCATTCTCATCAAATTAGACCCCAAAGTGATGGACCGGGAAGAGGCCCTAGGGAAGTGATCCTCTCCTTTAGAGGTAGACGCTGTCACTATCATGCACGTCCATGCACATACCCAGTACCGCTTGTCTGAAACGCGTCTGTCGCACTTCAACTTTTATCCACCTCTCATTTAAACATTGTTTTGAATCGAAGCAACGTACTCGAGGTCTCCGGTTATTACACCATTGAGAGCATAACCGGATTGGAAAAGAGAGCGTCCTCGTCGTCGAATCAAACAAGTCTCTATTCATATATACAGAGATCCATCTGGGCTGCATACCAATCCCACCCATTCGATTTGACTCTCCCCCTGGCGCCAGTACCATCACCCAAAACCACTACTCTCACGTACAGACCCCACTTGAACGCTTCCGCGATCCAGCCACCATGAGTACCCAAGAACAAACCCTCAGACAGCTCACAACGGACGAAGTGGCAACGGTATGTCCGCCCGCACCTCACCACGCGGGTCCATTTGCAGCGTGATCCGTGTTAGCTAAACAAAGAGAATGGTATAGCACAACAAATCGGGCGATCTTTGGGTCGTTATCGACTCGTTCGTCTATGATCTGTCCAAGTTCGGGGCTATGCACCCAGGTGGCATCGGAGTCTTGCTCGACTCAGAAGTCGGTGAGTGGAATGGCATTCTCGGCTATACGGCAATCCCCTTCAACAGACAGTCCAGCGTACTAATGACAGCTGACATGCTGAAATATCAACTAAAGCCGGATGCGACGCCACGACGGTCTTCTACGGACTGTAAGTGTCGTCGATTAATCGTCTCCGCTCTCGAGCTGACGTATGATCGTTTGATCAGCCACCGTTCAGAGATCCTGCAGAAAGCGCAATATCAGCGACTGAAGATCGGCCAGATCCAAGGCGAGAAACCCCGAATCCAATTCCAGAAACCGGGCGAGCTATCCAAGGTGACTGACTACCTCTCCTCATACCACCCAATTGTGTCTAATCGTAATGCGTATCAGGTACCATATGGCGAGCCGACGTTCTTGACTCCCGAGTTCAAGAGCCCGTACTTCAAAGAATCGCACCGAGCGTTACAAAAAGGTAGATAGCTGGATTCCGACCATTCGTCGTACCACAAGCTGAAGCGTATTGTAGCCATGCGCAAATTCACCGACGAGATCATCGCGCCCGACGCGCAGGCATGCGAAGATAGCGGGAAGCGCGCTAGCAAGCAGGTCCTTGAGGAGATGGCGTGAGCTTGCGACATCAATCAAAGGGGCCGGGAGAGCTCATGAACTCACTACAGGAAAACCAACCTCAACGCAATGCGACTCGGGCCAGGCAAGCATCTGCAAGGCCGGGAGCTCATGGGCGGCGTCGTCAGGGGAGAAGAGTTTGACTATTTCCAGTGAGTTCTGCCTCGCTGTTTTCACACTGGACTGACAATGTCATTAGCGAGCTGGTCATCAATCAAGAACTCTCTCGTATAGGCGGACGAGGCTATGGCGATGGACTCAACGCAGGCATGGTAATTGGCCTCCCGCCCGTGCTCAACTTTGCCAAAGAGCCCTTGCGGTCTAAAGTCGTCGAAGAGGTCTTTAGTGGACAGAAGGTAAGCTGTCGGGAGTGATTTCGATTGCTCATCCCGTACTAGGTTATCAGTCTGGCTATCTCAGAGGCTTTCGCCGGCTCTGACGTTGCCGGTCTCAAGACTAAGGCAGTCAAGAGCGAAGATGGCAAGACTTGGACTATCAACGGTACGAAGAAATGGATCTCGGGCGGTATGCACTCGGACTACTTTGTGAGTCACGACGAGTACCACAGGCTTGAGTAGCACTGATCATGATCGCAGACGGTCGGCGCAAAAGTAAGCGATCGCTCTTTTGGAACGCGAAACGAGGTACATTCCTGACGCTTTGTCCAGACTGAAGGCGGTCTCACGGTCTTTCTCGTACCTCGAGGGGAAGGCGTCGAGACTAAGCAGATCAAAACGTCTTACTCCACTGCGGCGGGGACGGCGTACATCACATTCGACAATGTCAAGGTGCCAGCGGAGAACATGCTTGGGCCAGAGGATGGTGGTTTGCTGGTCATCCTATCCAACTTCAACGTAGGTCGGCGCCTCACCTGACCCATGAAATCGGCTGACATAGCGCTGTCGATAGCACGAGCGGTGAGCTTCATCTACAACGCATCTTTTCATAGCCACAACAATGCTGATACGACGCAGATGGGTCATGTGTTGCGCAAGTGCGCGTAGCTCCAGGATGGTGGTCGAGGAATGCTTGAAGTGGGTACAAGCGTCACACGTTCGCACTGCTCCTACTGACCGGCAGCACAGGTGGGCTGCCCAACGAGAGGTCTTTGGCAAGCCCCTTCTCGCACAAGCGGTGATCCGGCAGAAGTGAGTCTCACTTGTGGCACCGCCCAAGAAAAATGAGCTCAACGTTGACTCCATTTGACCTCAGATTCGCACACATGATTGCCAAAGTGGAGGCGATCCAAGCATGGCTCGAGAGCGTCACGTATCAGATGTGCAACATGACTTACAAAGAGCAATCGCGTAACCTTGCTGGGTGAGCGCGCTTTGTCCTGCTGCCTCACCATATCACTTAGCTGATATCCGGCACACATAGGCAAATTGCCTTCCTGAAGATGCAGTCGACGCGCTTCGCAGGCGAGATTGCGGACGACGCTGTGAACATATTCGGCGGTCGAGGACTCACCAAGACAGGAATGGGTAGGATGATCGAGCATTTCCAGCGTACGCAGAAGTTCGATGCGATCCTTGGTGGCGCAGAGGAAGTTCTGGGCGATCTCGGTGTCAGGCAAGCGTGAGTCCCTTTGTCAACGTTACTTGTGCAATTACTGAGAAGTCGACGTGGATGCAGGATGAGGAAGATGCCCAAAGATGTCAGGCTTTGACCTTCCGAGCGGTCGGGCGATTGCCGGTTGACTGCCTCACTGCCTCACAGTATCACAGTCTTACCATTTGTTGCGCCCTGTTGTATCTTGTTCCATTGGTCGTACTCGTATTTCATGTATCATCATTGTCTCTACATGTCAAGTGGTGCAGCGGCAAGCGAGTTACAGATCCAAGCGCAACAGGTAGACGCATGATCGTGCTTGCAACTAACTTCGAATCGTCCATCGAGACTGCCCTTGCACTTGATCACCTCCACCTCCACCTCCACCGTCACCTTTCCCGTCTGTCCGACGTCAACGGTTTCTCTGCCCACGACGAAGCCTACTTGTATCGCAAGCACGCGTCGATCTCTCCTCGTCCTCATCCTCGTTCTCGTTCTCATTCCGGTCGACGTGACCGTTGTCGCTACGCTGTTGCCCCCATACCCCTGTGACTGTATTAGGTCTGGTATCAGTGTCAGCTCAGCATGTCCTCGGAGACTACCAAGACCCAGGACAGGACGCCAGCGCACAGCTCTGGTCTGGCGCACGACGGCTGGTCGAGCGGGGATGAAGCTACCGCTACGTGCTTTTGCGGCGCGGTGCAGCTCGTCGTTGTGAGTCCGCTCTTCGGGTCTTCGGGTCTTCGGGTCTTGCAGCCGTGACAACCGTCACAGTTGTTACATGCTCGGTATAGGTGTCGGTGTAGCTCTCGTTGCTCGCAGGCTGATGTGGATG
>JALPCB010000017.1:0-174370 GCA_026538395.1 Cryptococcus sp. GC_Crypt_3
ATTGGCATTAGAGCTGTGTCGTGGTCGATCACTATAAGCATGCGATTGCATCAATGACATGACGAAATGAAAACTACCAGCGGCAGTCTGCTTTAATTGCTGATCACGACCTCTCAATCTCCTTCAGGTGAGGCATTGCAGTCCGTCCGTCATATATTCTCCAGGCAATACCACGGCCGGACATGAGGGCCTGTTGCCAATACTGCATGCGCGCTGACTGTTTTGATGACTGCTCCTATTATTACTACTACCAAGTCATGATTCTGCATCCCTCCCGTGCCCCTCTATACGCCCGGTATTCTACTCAAGCTTCTTCTCCTGACCCTGCGCCTGAGCTTGCGCTTGACGCTTGGCCTTGGCCAAAACCCTCCTCCTGATATCCTTATGCATGGAAACCATGACTTTGATTCCGGCCATCTCGCTCAAGTATCCAGCAAAACCGACGGCGTAATCGGCCAGAGCATGAGACCAGAACGGGGTTCTCTCGTGAGGACGACCTTGTGCGCCGCGAGGAAGACCGATGGAGGTGAGGACGGATTGGACGAACGAGCGGGCGGTGGGGGTGAACCATGATGATCGACGAATCTTGGACATGTTTGAGACCTGCACAGGGAGGTCAACGTACAGTCCATTGTGGATTGTAAGGGAGAGACGGCGGGCCGACGTACCACGAAAGCAGCCTGGACGAGCTCCACCACGACACCTTGCGGCTTGACCTCCTCAGCCAGCGCTTTGGTCCAAGTGGACAAACCAGCTTTCGTGCCAGAGTACGTGGCGAGGAGGGCTGATGGGATTCGGCCTGAGAGCGAGCCGATAGTGGTGACGAGGGATTTGGGCGAGCCTTTCTTCCCCGATCGAGCGATGAGCGCAGGGAGGACAGCGCGAGTCAGGTGGAGCGTCCAAGTGAGGTTCTATTCGTTATGAGTCAGCTTTAGTCCATCCTTGAATTCGGTTGCAACAGCTGACAGTTTCAATGATCCGGTCCATCTCGTCTTGAGGCGTCTCGGCAAATGAGACGGGGCCAGAGTGGGATGCGCCGACGTTGTTAATCAAGACACCGAGGTCGAGCTCCTGCGACAAACCCTCAATTTCCTTGAGGGCCGCATCACGCTGAGAGCCAGGTGTCGCGACGTCCACGACGACAGAGCGAGTCTTGACGGAGTACTTGCCTTCTGCGAGGGTTCACGAAAGCCATCCCGCTTTCAGCTTGGATCTACTTGGACAAGAAGCGAGCGTACCGATCTCCTGCGCGAGCTCGTCGAGCGCTTCCTTCCTCCTGCCAATGAGGATAATGTTGAATTTCTTGCCGGCGAGCTGACGGGCGAACTCGAGCCCTATTCCAGATGTGCACCCAGTGACGATAGCCCAAGTGCCCCCAGAGCGCGACTGGAACGACTTGATCTACACAGAACGATACTGTCAGCTGGGTTCGCTTCGTTTGAACTCATTACGCAGCTCACGTTCGTGCCGGAAAAGACGATGATTTCGGCTAAGAGACGGACGAAAGCTAGGACGTGACGCAGGAGAAATGCTGCGCCCACTAGGGACAGTAAAATCGCTGGAATCGGCACGTCGAGGACTAATGGACGAGCACAGACCTGTTAGCTTTGCGCTGAAGACGAGTGGAGTGAAGCAGGGAACGCACCGAACTCATGGCCCAGGAGGTGGACAGTTGGATGACCACTCCCCGCGAGATGACTGTGGACGTGTATGGTGTCTGCGACCATCTTGTTCTGCTGTCTGTTTTTGCGACTAGACCGAAGAGAGGGAAAGAGTCCTGCTTGGAAATGTACCAAAGTGTCGCGACATACTGTAGCATATCCCAATGCGCTTTACGTAAGTATGCAGTGATCTCTCCGCAATCACCCCACATAGGTAGTCGTGTCAACCGTACGTCAAGTCAGAATCCAGGCACGATCAGTGGAAGGTGGTTGCAACGAGGCTTCAACCGCTGAGTTGGAGGGAAACAGCACCAGAGCATCAGTGTTGTCTTCCTCTCTACCTCTTTGTCACTCGTCCTCATCCTTCACACCCCTGGATACCTCTGTGTACCTCAGCTACGGACAAGCGCAACGTGACGCCTCACGGCTCATGACGACGCCCTTTCTTTCCTTTCCCTTACCTCGTTGTCATCACTGCCACACGCAACCGCCGTCATGCCCAAGAGGCCCTCTCCTACCAGGCAGTCTGCCGCGCCTATCAAAAGATCCACCAGATTATCGGCACGGCTAATCAATCATACGTCCCATCAAGCTGGTTCATCCCAGTCTCCTGCATCAGCTACCTCAGCTGCATCGTCATCAACGCCACAAGGCAAGCCTCTCACTCCAGATCCAGTGTTCATCAAGGTTACTTCTGGCTCAAGCACCATGGAGGTCACAGGAGGGACCGTGACGCAACGACCTCCAGAACTTGGACAGTCTAGCTCGGGACTCCTCGATGATTCCGACGACGAGTTGTTCTTCGCTATCGGTGCTTCTCTGGAAGAAAAGCTCTCCGCTGCACCCCTCCGACCTAGTGGTCTACCGTCACCCGCCTTGACCGACGATAGCTTCACGCAAGGGCAGGCAGGGTGGAGGAACGACTTCACCTCATGTAGGGCCAAGTGGTCTGTACGGGGCGAGATAGAAGGACACGCGGGAATGGTCGCCGAGGTGTCCGGTGAGTCGAGGAAGATTGTTCGTGGCTGACGATATCAGGTTTCGGCTTTGGAGATGCCGACGATTCAGCAAAGTTCTCTCTCGTTTACGAAGACCTTGATGGGTGTACAACACATTTGCGTCTGGAAGCGGCCTTCCAAAGTGAGGATCCGCAAGGACTGTAGGAGGATTTCGTGCTTACATATATTCAGATCTTCAGGACTATCCTTCAAGTTACCGTGTGGTAATATACGCCGAAACGGAAGTCATTCGCCGCGCACAAGCCACCTTCTCCCGCTTCCAAAATATATGCGACCTCGATCTGCCAGCTCTGATGCAACAGCTTGTCGCATCCTTACAGGGCGATGACGAAGCGAGTGGCGGGTCACAAGTTGCAGAGGTTGACATAGGCGAAGATGACGGGCCGTCTGGTTGGGAAGACGCTCATGTAGAGACAATCCAGATGGTCAAGCGCATCAAGCTGAGTTTGGCCGACTCGCTGCCCTTGCTCAAGAGGTAGGTCCACTGATTGATTGTTGCTGATGTCAGACACTTTGAACAAGCGGAATTCTTCGGTTACCGTCCTGGTCTGACTCTCGTTTCCGATTACTGGGTAAGCACCTCAACTCGTCTCCGCTGACAACAAGGTCATATCCTATTCCATACCTTTGAAGAACCTTCCCATTGATCCAAACACCCTTGCAATGTGGGACGATGGGCTGGTTGCGGCCTGGAAAGAGGATCAGAGACTTGTTCTCCTCATGGGAGTCGAAGAATACCCGTCACATGTCGATAAGATCAAATATTGGCTGGGTTTCCACCGAGATTGTAAGTACAATCGAAAGAACATGCTAATGTCAGACAAACCACCGCCTGACATGGTCATCGCCACCACACGTGGTCATGGCATACCTGGCTTCTTTCTCTCGAGTCCGATATTGAGCTATCTAAAGGCATTCGGCCGCTGCTTCAAGCTCCGCACCGCCTATGGGCTCAACTGGTCGACAGCAGACGCAATAGGACTAGATGACGAGCGCTCCCGTCAGATTTTCCATCATGGTGAGACGCCGGAGGCAGCAGGAGCGCCAGAAGACGATGATCCTGTTGCCAAGGGCTTTGAAGACAATATTTTTCTCTGCGCGTTTCATTGGGTGCTAAAAAGATTCATGGAAGCATCAAAATGTTGCCTTGTGAGTTTGGCCTGAATGCTGTGATTGATGGGTAGAACTGCGGTTTGCAGGTGTCGGTACCGTCACTACGACCGTACGTCTGCGACAGGCCCCTCTGCCTCTACAGCTTCATGAGCTTGGGCTTAGGTCCTTCTGTCGAGCACAACATCACAACACACCCCGCCGTGGTCGACGTACTGTTATCGTTCGCTCATTGTGCGGCAAACGCTCAGACGCGAATGGACCTGCCGCTTAACCTTCAGTAGGTGACTATTGGCGACCACCGCTGACCCTAGTATCGAAATTCCGCCCGAGTATAACGCGAATATGTCACCTAGCCTGCTGGACGAGCTTCCTCAGGCCTCGCAAAGAGAGGCTCTAGTCTGGCTGATCGAGAAGCTCCCAAAAGTGTCCGAGATCAAGGACCATATAGATGGAGGCGGGAAACTCAAGGATATCAGCGCACCAGCGGGAAGTATCGGTGTTCTTCGATGGGTCGTCGGATCCTGCAGGGCATACCTGAAAGAGACCAAATCAGGCGAAGGTATTGTCAATTCAGGTGTTTCCACTGCCTCTGCGCATCGTTATTATGACGCGCCAGATGCGACTACCAAGCAATTCATTTTCGTTGTCGGATCGCCAGAGCAGGAGACCAATTTCAAGCACGAGATTGAGCTGGCGCGGTCCAAAAAGGGCGCGTGCGAGGAACATCCGACGTTGCTGGCATTCCATGGTGCGTCCTCTCGTTGCGGATGGCACTGACACTCTTCAGGTTCGGCTGCGGAGCGATGGCATAATATCCTCCGTACAGGGCTGGACTTTAGTGAGATAGCTTGCGGCAGAGTAAGTGTCATGCTTGGAACTTCGCTGATTGCAGGCATTCGGCAATGGAGTGTATTTCGCTAGCGAGGTCTCCACTTCAGAGTCAGCTTATTCGACGAGAGCGACGAGCGCGAGGTGCAATGCGGATTATCCTTTGGACAGAGCTACAGCGGTTGTTGAGTTAGGTAGTTTCATGAGTTTGACGCAACTGACAGTAAGTCGACATTCCGGAGACTTTTGTTTCGAGACAGCCTTACTATGTCGGTGAGTATGGGGCGTATCGGCTGCGCTGAACTTGTCAGTCAACAATACCAAGCAGATCAAGCCGTTCTTGCTGCTTGTGCAGAGCCGATTAGATTCGTCCCAGTCCATCAATACGGCGGCCGTTGCTCAAGCCAAAGCGAAGGACAAAGATGACAAGATGGAAGCAGCGGTCGCCCTGGGAGAGCTATACAGGCATGATCCAAATTTGCCCATGAAGACCACTTACTACGGCCAGAATCTCCAGGCCGTACGTGCTTCTGTCGAGAAGTGGCTGATAGATTATGGATAGAGGATGCCGATGAAGCTCACTCGAACGACCTATATCGATGACGAGCCGTACGATGAGCTGGACGCTCGCCTCAAGCAAGGTCCCGTTATCGCCCGGAAAGACGTGCATTCGTTCAAGCCGTCGGCGGCATCGCGCTTCGAACGGTTGCAACTTATGCCTCCGCCTACCGAGACGTCGGTCGTCGCGACGAAAGCACTAGGCAAAGAATTCAAAACGTTGGTCAAACTCCAGGAGGAGAGCAAATTGCCGTTCTACCTCGACCCTAACACGGATAGGTGAGTGTTGGTGTCGAGACGTGTGCTGAAGCTGGCAGTCTGTATTGCTGGGTATTGGAGCTGTTCGACTTTGCCGATAGCCAGCTCAAGACGGATATGAAGACGCGCAAACTGTCCTCCATCATAGCCGAGATCCGATTCCCAGCTGCGTTTCCTCACTCGCCGCCTTTCATGCGGATCCTGCACCCGCGTTGTTTACCTTTCACTCAAGGCGGAGGAGGGAATATCACCGGTGGGGGGTCGGTATGCAATGAGATCTTGACTGCATCCGGATGGAACCCTGCTTTCTGCATCGAAGCTATCGTGAGGGATATTATGGTGAGTGAGCGAGTGAGGTATGAGGGAGACAACTCCGTCAATCATAGTAGGAGCAACGCCGACCGTTTCGTTATGAGTAGACGAACATGACCGAAGCTACTCCGCCCGCCCGACTCGACCCATACAGATGGGACCAGCCATATACTCTATCCGAAGCGGTCGAGGCGTACAAGCGGGTCGCACAGACTCATGTGAGTGATGCGTTTTTGGACCCAGGGAAATGTACTGCTGATCACCTGCATACAGGGCTGGGCCGTGCCGAGTGGATTCGAGAAGCTCGTCCAGTAGCAAGGTGTTCCGAAGTCCCAAAACTAGACGGTGTACATGTGCGATGAGTAAGATGTGCGAAACGATGAAGAGAAACGAGGGGTATCGAAATTTGGAATGAAATTGTATCGTGATAATCGACGACATTCAGTTTAGTACATGTAGCAAGAGAGACGACCGCGAAGTAACCTTTCCTCTCCGAGCATGAGACCTTTGTATGTATGTAATGTCCTGCATGACCATCCTAGGAGTGCATGTTGACAAGCACGCATCCACAATTGCATCTTCACGGTGTAAGGAGTTTTTTCTGACCAGTGACCCAATTAGGCAGCTGCAGAGGCGTGAACAAATAGGCTCGCAATCCGACTGTCTACTTTGTTCGGTTCTTTGTCTAATGCTCGCTGAAGCTTCTGACTCGCTTTATACATATCGAGACCGCTCTTTACTGTCAACTCTGTAATCGTTCGTGCTCAAGGAGATACCGGCAAGATGGGTAAATACTACTGCGACTACTGCGACATGTGAGTTGGTGCGACCCCTTTTGATGGCTTCCTGCCTTCGAAGCTGTTGCACAAGTCCAAAACTAATCTTGACTGATGTCGATAAAGTTACTTAACGCACGACTCGATGTCGGCGCGGAAAGCCCACGTATCGGGCCGTAACCACGTCTCCAACGTGCGGGACTACTTTGCGTCGCTGGGCCACGACAAGGCGCAGAACATCATTGATCAGATTATCCAGAGTCACGAGTCGGGCGGGGGACGACAGCAGATGATGATGGCCCCTAGCATGAGGTTGGGGGCGGGGTTCATGAATCCGCTGGCTACTGGGCCGGGTGAGTGCGAATTCTAGCTTAGATCAGGATGGCGTCAGGCTGTTTGGAGTGTGGAGTGTGGATGGGGCTTTACTTGAGAGCAGACACATGATGGTCAAACAAATTATGGTGCCAGGTCGCTATGCAAGCTGACACCTTGATGTCTGTCCCGCCGCAGCATTCCCGCCTTCGTTCCAACCGCAAAACGCCCCTTATCCACCGAACAACGGCTACCCACCGTCCGGAGCCGGTGGTGCACCGCCATTCCGCCCTCCTTTCCCACCCTCACAGCACGTCAATGGGTCCGCACCACCACCTTTCCTCCCTCCACAAGGGTTTGGCGCTGGCACACCCCCCTTCCCGCCGAATATGAATATGAACAGCCCGATATCTATCCCTGCGCCAGGCTTGGCAGTAGGTGCTGGCGCGACACCGCCTACCTTCGTCCCTCCAGGAGGGTTAGGGGCTATGCCGCCTTTCCCACCGCAGCAGGCCGCCTCACTTGGACAAGCACCAGCGTCCAGCTTCACACCGGCCGCAGGACCTCCGGTGGTCGGTAATCCTGGAATACACCCGGATCGTCTTAGGATGCTGGGACAATAAGACGGCGTACTTTGCGGGGGAAGGAGATTATGAATGAAAGAAGGAGGGGGACGGCTCGCGTGACTGTTGCCTGATTATGGTCAGAAGCGAGAGGCAAAAGTGGAGGAGCATCAAGCTCAAGCGGGTGTCCACAACAGTGTGACGTGGCTCAAGCAATCAAGCAGGTTGAATGAGTGGTCAATGAGCCAGTCATACACCAATACAGTTCTGGTCGTTGTCATGTAATAATTATAACATGTGCTATGGTACTAGCGATTCATCGTTTCTGCTGCACCGCGTACTATTCCGCCTCGGCGTTGACAGCCACCGCCGCACCCTTTCGAGCCTTCATCTCCCTCCACTTCCTATTGACTTCGTCTGGCGTATCACCTCTAGGTCTCTCATCCAGCTTCTTGTACTTGCCAGTGATACTGACTTGTCCGCCGCCCAAGGGCAAGACGACCTGCCCTTCTTTTGCTCCTGTACTTGGAACGCTCTCGCCTGCTGCTTCACCGAGGACGTCCTGGATCTTTCTCAGTGCCCCACCGATTTGCCAAGCCCTAAGCTCTGCTTCCTGCTTCATACTATCCAGCTGTCTCTCCAGAGCCAGCCTCCCAGCCATTGCAAGTGCGTACTTGTCTTGTTTCTCCTCCGCGGACAGAGTCGACCATGGTCCGTCGTATGGTCCAACACGCCAGTCAAGCGGGCCATCAGGATACGCGCAGTGATGCAATGTCAGAGGGAGAGGGTCGCCCATTGTGTAACTTGGTTTTGAGGGGTGTTTCTGTACGTCCAAGAGCTCTGTGACGATTGATGGTGGCTCGAGCTTTGCGCCCACGAGGAAGAGGACAGCGATGATATGTCTGACTTGGTGCCATAGGAACGCGGTGCCGATCAAGTTGAAGATGACCATCCCGTCGTCCTGTTCTGTGAAATACGCTTTGAGGACGGTGCGATTATGGTTGAGGATCTGCTTTGATCCGTCCAATTTGCAGAAATTGCGATGATCATTCTCGCCCAGCAATCGCTCCGCTCCCTGCCGCATCAAATCGAGGTCGAGCGGGGCCGCAGAGGGCGTTGGATTTAGGTGGAAAGCGTATCGGTAATGTCTGTATGAGCAGGAGAAGCGCGAGTCGAAAGGCTCGCTCAGAGGTGACCACGCTAGTACTCTGATCGAGGGCGGGAGTACGCCGTTGAGCAATTTCGGATAAGGGAATTCGGCGGGTGCGGCGGGTACTGCGACTTCAGAGCTGGTCTTCGCCTTCACCTTTGCCTTCGCCTTCGTCTGACTGGTCGAGCCCGCGATTTGTGCTGATTCTCCTTCGTCGATGACCTCTTGTTTCGGGGATTTAGGCGGCAATGGTTCTTGGGCGGGTTTCCACCCCTCGCCCAACTCCGCACCGCCATCCTCGTGCTTCCTCAGACTTCTGACCCAGAGATTGATGACCTGGCCTTCGCCACTTACGCCTCTATCCGTCCTTCCACACCTACTGAAACCGCACCCCTCCCACCCTTTGCCCTCCTCGATCAACCGCGTCTTTTCTAGCGCGGCCAATAACTCGGATTCTACCGTATGCACTTCTGTTTCCGATTTGCCAGGACCAGAAGCTGGTATGGGCGCTTGTAGTGCTAGGCCAGAATAGGGCCAGCCGTGATATGAGATGAGAAGCGCGATGTGGCGTGTGGGGTAAGAAGCGAATTTGAATGCTGTGGCTTTGTCCAGCTTCCTCCTGCCCTTTCTCTCCGCTTTGAGCGCGCCTAGCGAAAGCGCATCGTTCGTTGCAGGTTCTGATATCGTTGTTGATGGACCAGCATCAGCTGCGACTGGAGGCAAGACATCATTTGTGAGCGCCGAAGAAGTCCCTTCGAGAGCTTCGAGCTTGGCAATCAGCTCTTCTCGACTTAGTTGAGCATAGCGGGACATGTTCTGTTGATAGATGTTGCGTCGCGAGAACCGGGCGACAGTGCGGAGCATATACCGGCGGGGAGTAACTATGACGATGAATGAGCTGTCTGCGAGTGAACTCCTCGAGGACGACGAAGGATCACAAACGAATTTTGTTTGTGCTACCCCCGTCTACCACTGAAATTTACGGGTCAATCATCGCCGACAAAGCGGTCATCGCCGCTCGACGTAGCGACGTCGTGGGGCTTTCTCGACGCGTGCCGACGACGCCGACGACAACGCGCGAGGTACATAAAGTGTTACAGCATACTGCAATGCATCCATGGCGCTGCAGCGGGTCAGCAGCGATGTGCCGCTTGAATCTACGTCAATATGCATATGGAGATACAGGCTGTTGCTCGAAATATGTGATCGAGTGACTTGTACTGTAAGATGACATCACGACAAACTAAACAGACTTTGACATTACGACAGAAACATAAGTTACTCGTATGTAAACATGGTGTCACTCTTACATCTCGACTTGACATTGCCACCCGCTTACAATCAATCGTACCCACTCTTTGCTCGTTGAATTACTCTCGAGCGAGGATGGCGACGAATAGTAAAGACCCACTGTCGACGCCAAAGCGAGCAGTCACGAACGGTAACGGTACGCCAGCAAATCGCAGCAATGGTACACCGTCCTCAAATACTTCGGCAGGTAGACCAAACACGACGCCCAGGTCCAAGAGCAAGTCAAAGGGCAAAAGCAAAGTGATCGGGCACCTCGCAGCTGCAGACGGAGTGTCAGCGCCAGCCAGTAGACCTGTCGATGTACCTCTATCGCGCACCCCGTGGACATCCTGGTTACTGTTCTTACCAGTGGTTACTATCCTGCCTTACTTCCTCTCGAAACTACACTACACCCTGCCAGAGGCTTTACCGCCGTAGTATGTCCTTCGTATTCTTCACTAGTGAGTAGTGTAGATACGGAGCGCTGACATGAAGATGATTCAGTGACGCGCAAGGCCGCCCGCAACCCTCCGAACCGCTCGTTCTGCAACATATCCAAGCACTGGAAGATATCGGATACCGGACCGTGGGGACACACGAAGCTATCGCAGGAGAGGAATATGTCTTGACTGAGGTACAGAAGCTTATCAGTCGATGTGGTGAAAGTGAGGTGTTGAATTGCGAGTGGTGGGCGCAGAAAGGGTCGGGATTCCATGCGTATGTCGCAGCTCACCTCTCATGCTACTTGAATTGTGCTGACTTGCGTCTTCGACTAGATTCAACATCATGGATCACGAGGTCCTCAAGGCGTATTCGGGCATCACAAACATAATCTTACGCATCTCATCTTACAATCCACCATCTTACAATGCCTCTCGACCGAAGTTGGAGAAAGACGCAATTCTACTTGGATCACATATCGACTCGACGATGCCTTCTCCAGGAGCATCAGAGTGAGTCTATGTTCTATAGTGTGCAATGTAGAAACTGAGACGATTGATTGTCGCAGCGATGGCATCGGAGTCGGGGTCATGCTTGATATTGCGAGAGTGCTGGTAGAGCGCGACGAGGCTTTCGATGCGTCAATCATCTTTTGTGAGTTCATAGTTGTTCGACGCCCAGATATAGAGCTGATGAGAAGCTCTGCCTCACAGTGTGGAACGGCGGTGAAGGTACGTACTCGCCAATAGTAGCATGCTCACCGGCGTAGAAACACTTCAGGACGGATCTCATCTCTATTCTACCCAGCATGAGACCGCCAAGACGTGAGCTGCCTGGAACTAGAAAGATTCAGACCGCTGACACTCTGAATAGCGTACGGGCAATGATCAATCTCGAAGGTCAGCTCTTGAGGGTCAGAGGATGGGAGAAATGACTAAGTCGTACCATCTTTAGCGGCCGGCACGAAAGGCGGAGCCCTGCTTTTCCAAGCGACAAGCAAGGAAATGATCGAGGCGTTCGCACATGCCCCTCAGTGAGTCGAAGCATGCTAGACTTCCGCTTACACCCAGTCCCCGTGGCACAGCTATCGCCGCAGACGTCTTCTCGTCGGGTATCATGATGTCGGAGTAGGTGGAACATGTCATCAGCCAACTACAGTATACCTGACTCGATATACAGCACGGATTTTGGACAATTTGAGCGATATCTCGGAGTATCCGGTCTCGACGTGAGCAACGTTAGGTGACACTATGCCTGGGCAAGTGCTGATGCACAGCGTAGTTCGCGCTAGTCGGTCACAGCTACTTCTACCATACTACACAGTGAGTCAGCTTTTTGTACGTGGCTGACCAGAAGGGATTTGACAGAGCACATCGAGCGTGGAGCGGCGCAACACTTTGCGTCAAACGTCATGGCTATTGTCGACCATCTGTTATCGCCTGAATCACCCTTGTTATCAACACAACCTTGGTCACCGCCCAGCCTTGTCTATTTGTCGTTGTTCGATCGTATCTTCTTATACTGGACTATGGAGACCGCGGACACAGTCTACACTTCGATGGCGGCTGTCGCGACTGCGCTCGTTATCAAAAACGTGGCGGTGAAGCGATGGAAGCCGTTCGTGATTGCGCTTGTTGGTGCACCTCTCGGAATGGTGGGCGGTCTGCTCTCTGCGAACCTTTTGGCGGGCGTGCTGCTTTTGTCGGACAAAGGACAGCTATGGTGAGTTTTGTACTGAGCATAACATCGCTCATAACCAGGTTCCGCCACGAACATTTCCCGCTACTCTTCTACGTGCCGGCGGGGTTCGTAGGAAACTTCACGGTCCAGCTCTTACTTTCGAAACTACTCTCGCCACCTAGCAGGGTCCAGCTTGAGTACGCGCACTATTACGCCCAACTCTTGTGCTCGACATGGTACATGCTTGCTGTGCAAGCGCTAAGGATCCGTTCGGCGTACTTGTTCGCTTTCATTACCGGTCTTTTGCTGGCGGGAGCGATATCTGATGAGATGGGTAAGCTTGTGGGCGGCGAGAGAGAAAGAGCGGGGTTATGGCGGACCTACCTCGTACCGCTAGCTGGACTTATCGCCTTGGGTATAGAGGCGTTGACCACGGTGAGTCGTGTCGCAAGCGGCTGTGCTAATCTTGCAGACACTTGACATCTTCACGCCACTAGCAGGAAGGTGAGTCGTCCCCTGCAATATGAGTGTGTATACTCACCTAGGCTACAGGATGGGTAAAGAAGCGCCCGCCGAATTCATCATCGCTACCATATCCGCTTCGACCGCGTTCATCTTCTTTCCCACCGCTCTTCCGCTCTTCCACCGCACGTCGAGGAGGACGCAGAGGCGCGTTGTTCTTGGGCTCGCATTATTCACTGCTGGCATAGTGGCCGCTTTTGCTGGACCGTGGTACTTCCCGTACGACGCTATGCACCCGAAGCGAGTAGGCGTGCAATATACCTTCAACGTACGTCCGTGTCTCATCCATGCTGCTGTAGATCTGATGATTATGGAATTCGCAGCACACGTCACAAGAGCACACGGGCCACATCGCATTCATGGACCGCGGTCCACAAGCCGACATCCTCGAATCGATACACGAGCGATATGGCCGACCGTCCGTGCCTGCTGTCCAGACCCACTTGACGGACTACGATTCCGACTGGGATGTAATGTATCCCGTCTCGGCATTCATGGACACGTACAAGTTCCCCATGCAGGTTGGTCCGGCACAAGAGGCCTTTGGATGGCCAAGTGTGCAGTTCTCGGCCCTGGATGTTAAGTGGGAATATGGCGTGAGACAGGTGCGACTGCGCTTTGACTTTGTGAGTTGCAACCCATTGTCGAGAGACAGAAGTTCTCCCATTGAAGAGGCGCGTTGCTGACGGAATACTATGACTGTAGAGAGATCTCGTTTGGCCGACGTTAGCTTTCGAAGCCGCGGTGATCCGCTGGTCATTCGACTTCCCACCGCCCACCGAGAAGATGAGACATCACATCAAAGTGGCCACGTCGGTGGACGAGCCCCTGGTAGATCTGAATCTGACACTACGGATGGACCAGGGCCAAACGCTAGATATACACTGGTCCGCTTTCGGTAGGTCCACCCTTCATTGTCTGCAAGATGTTTTTGCTGATCCGACTGTCATCGTTATAATTGAAATAGACATGAACCAGATGGTTCCTGCGACAGCGGCCAAGCTTGGGCCTGATATGCCAGCATCCCAAGTCCTGATGGACATGCATGGGTGGGCGAAAGAGAAGTGGGCCGGGAGCCTGGACTTTGTCATGAGCGGAGTGGTGTGTGGGGTGTTGAATGTATAGGTAACTGCGACTGCATTGTGCTAGATGGAGGATATATACTGGGACAATCACGGAATTGTTGGGTAGAGCGTAACTTGATGACATCTGGGTAGCATATCGGAGTAGAGTAATGATGGAATGACTTGATGCAGCAGTTAAAGTGACGAGAGCATTGGCTGTTCAATACACCGATGAAGCCTAACGAGCAGGAATTTCTACGCACAAACATGGAGGCAGGTGATTCTGCTTAGTATATATACGCAACAATTTGGTTGCATACATCAACATTCGAGGGGGTGTAGCTCATTTGGTAGAGCGCGTCATTAGCAGCGTTCCACCTGAGAAATTGACGAGGTACCGGGTTCAATTCCCTGCTCCTCCACTCGATCTTTTTGTTTTTGTCCTAGCCATTTGTGACTACTGGCAGATATCTTTTTTGCCTTCTGCGTGCTTGCAGAGTACCGCGTGGCGTGCATTATGGCACTACCAGCAATGGGTGCCGCATCTGAGCGTTGCTATACGATAAGGAAGGAGTCACAGCTTCCTAGGCAGAAGTTATATGATGGAATGAGTCTGTACTCGTAGCAACCGTAAGTGTGACAGAGTAACCGAGATATACGATCCGCCTGATACTAGCTCCGCAAGTCAAATCTATACATGTATCTTGTATCTTACAACTCTAGCAATTCTACGCAGCAGAAGACAGACTAATCAACATCGTCCGACGTCTCCTGACTCGCGGCGGCTGGTTCCTCAGCAGGTACCGCTCCACTTGCACCACTCGGTGCACTAGCTTCTGCCCCGTGCTCTTGACCCGGCCTGACAGCCTTCCGACCGCGCTTCTCAAGCTCTTTAACAGCTTGTTCATCCACGATCTCAAAGGCGACAGAGAAGAAGACTTCTCCGCCCACTGGCGACGTTCCAGAAGCGGGACGTCGCTGGCAGACGTACGTTACGGGTTGGCCGTCCCAGTATTTCAGGAGCGGCACGGAGAGGTGGAAGGGTTGTGGGAGAGTCGCTGAGAGGGTGTTGAAGTCTGTTCATTACAGATACACGTCATTAGCAATGCCTAACGGACAGAGTGAGGGCAGACGCCATGTTGATGGTTCAAGTAGAGTCATGGAGAGGTAGAGCGATCTGACAGTGCAGTTCGATCACGTATGCTCGCTTGTATGCACACTCTCCACGACTTCCCAATACCCAACATCGAACTGACCGAATCCAAACGACCGCCGCTTGACTCACCTAGTAGACCATTACAGAACTCCAATCCCACCACGGTATCTTTCCCAAGTTTGACCGCATCGCGATTCTCCTTTTTCCCAAACCATTTCCGCCTCGAGGAGATCTGGGTTTTCTCATTACTGCCTTCGGTGCTTGGCACGTCGTCTGCGGGGAGCGCGAGGGACGCGGCACCAAGCGGCAATTGGACAAGTGGACGAGTAAAGAGGAAGGAGAACAACGATTGATGAGCGAGGAGCAGATACTTTGCTGAAACCACTCACTAGCGCCCGCAGCCTGGAGGTACTCTGCCGTGTTCTCTGCGATCGTACATTCTTCCGATACCTTGTCCGCCTTGGTGAGAGAGAGGTACGACATGGACGCGAGAGCCGGGGAGAGCGCCCATGGTTTATCTGCGTAAATGTCCAGTTCGAGCGTGGGGTCAATGAAGCTGTCACCCGAATGAAATCAAGTCTGATCAGCGTCCATTCCACTGTCTACAACCAGTGAAAAGAAGCTCAAAGTTTGAGGTAGATTGAAAGGGTTGTCGGTGATAACACCTAGTCCAGCCAGTCCAGCTGGTCTAGCTAGTCGTATATACAGCCAGGGAGTCTTTGCGAGGAAGTAGGAGAAGTTGAGAGGCCCCACTCACTACATGAACTTAGTCGCGACGCTTGTACCCCATGGTAGACTGTCCCGTATTGGGTTCTCGAACACGTTGCCGAAGACGATCTGGTCTGCGTCGATCTCCTTCAGGAAACGCCCTGCGAAAGCGGAGGTGATCGTCAGCATATCGCAAGAAACAAGTGCTCTGTGTTCCTCTCCATCTCCCGTTTTCAAGCCAAGGGGCAGCCAGGACCAAGGGACCAGGAAATTGAGCAGTATACAGAGCAGATCGATCATCATGTTCCGCTTCTAGCTCCAGCATGGTCCCTGCCACCTCCACTACCCGCACAATAATCAAGGCAAAGCCAAAGACAAAGACGGAAACAAGAAGAGATCGACAGAAGGACTAACCCCGAACGACAATCCCATAAGTCATCCCAACCCTTTTGTCAAAGTATGGCGCACCATCCCCCGCCCGCCCCTCGCCATTGAAATCCTTGACGAAGACGCATATATGACCTTCAAATCCCGGCGTCTTGAGCGGGGTGGGCTCGGTCGAGTTTACGGGGCAGAGTTGCGTTGGGGGGTAGGCCGAGGATGTCGAGGGGATCAGGACGCGGAGTTTCGGTGTCATCGTTTTTGTTTCTTGCTCCAAATTCCTGGTCTTTGCTGGTTGTTCTAGCCGTCTAGCGTTAGGTATTCCTGTGCTGTATTGCGAAAAGGACGTCGAATATCTGACTTGTCAGATGTCTGTGGGTCTGTTGAAGAAAGAAGCAACGATACGCGATAGACTCAAAAGATCAGGCGCGATGACGTAGCGTGTGGTTTCTGCTCATACGCGGCGGTCACCGTCACATAGTGCTTGGGCGAGTGTTGACAGTCGACGTTACGCACAATCTGCCTTTGGCTATGCACTTGGCTGCGACGTCAACGACACTATGATATCTCATGCTTCAGTCGAGACGCAGAGCCACAGCCACGGAGAGGCCCGCTTCGTCATTGAACATCATATCATCGTAGTTGATATTGGATAGGTCTCGCCTAGAATCTATTATCACAACGGATCGTCTCCAACTTCCAACCTCCAACCCCTCCATCGGCTCAAACCACCATGCCTGGCTTCAGCCCACGCTCAGTCCTGGATATTGGACATCTTAGAAGCCAGCTGCTCCAGGCGCCTTGTCCCCTTCTCTCTTCAGTGCAAGGAGGATCTCCTTCATCCTCGCGAGGTCTGAGCCGCCAGGCACAGATGGTCGGATGGTTTTGGATTCTACGTGATAGAACAGCCGGATCAGCTCTGTCGCTTTGACCACCCGAAGCAAGTTCGCGATGCGATCGATACAGCTGCACTCACGAGAGTTCTCTAGGCTGATCAAGTCGGTTATGCGCTCCCATGCTGTACCCTTCGCGATGCCCTCGTTGAGCTTTTCCAGGAATTCTGCCTCGTTCTCCCTGATTGAGCATGTTAGTCAGCATTTGCTGTCCAGTCCGCTGTTCATGACAGCGGCCTTGCAACCCACTTGTTCTCCCTAATGTTTCGCTCCTTTTGCTTGTTGTAATTCTCGTAGAATTGGTCAATGGCCTTCTCGGCTTTATCGCTCATCTCCTCCCTCTTCTTCTGGTCGCGCTCGTCGCGGACTTTGATCTCCTCAGCTTGCTTTGCTCTCCATGCCTTGATGGGCTCCGAGTCCTCTTGAGCCGAGGGGAGGATGTTGTTGAATGCTGGTGGAGGGAGAATTGATGATGCTTGACGCGGTTGGGGGGCAGCGGGATATGGGGATGCACCGTATGGCTGGGCTACAAGAGCGTTGAACACTGGTTTGGGGGCCTGCCACAGTACGCTTATGAGCTTGATTGATCTGTCCAAACAAGATGATGACTCACAGCCTCATAGCCGACCTCGCCAGAGAGGTCGGGGAAAGCACTCTCGAATTGCTCCCTATCCTGATCCTCGCCCGTCCCAGAAACGCCAGTCACCCGTACTTGGCTCCCATTGACACCAGGTGAATCCAGGTCGGGGAAAGCTGAGATACCTTGCGGTTGGGGCGTGGGCGCCTTTGCCGGTGCTGAGGGCTGAGCGGGTGAGTCTGTGAGTCATGATCAGCTTTGTTTGTTATGTCCAGAGAATACCAGCTAGCTGAGTGCTCACCAAATTCGGGGAAGGCGTCGATGCCTGATGGGGCGCTAGGGGCATTACCCGAAGCGAAAAAGTCGGCGTCCTCGCCTATATCAGCGTAGAGAGAAATGCAACTGGTCAGCCGAGTACTTGCTATATCGCTTGATTCTCATCCCGAATCAAGGAAGGAACGCGAGAGTACCAGCGACTCCTGCTGTACTTACCGAGCGCCGCCTTCTCCCTGGCGAGGAAATCAGCCATTGGGTCGTCTGACATGTTGCGTGATTTCGATGACGGTTAGAGTGACAATCTACAAAGAGGATGCAGTTGATATGTTGTGTTGTGGTGGTATCAAGAGGATGCAGTGTGACTTGATGTGACGCGGCTGTTGAGTGAGGGGTCGTGAGGGGAGTCGTATTACGTAACTCGTTGTACAATAGACTGTTTAAATACCGGGTATGTGGCGGTGGAGGCAGTTCATTTAAGACGCGTTTCCGACACCTTCATCAACTGTCCTCTACTTTATACCGGATTGAAGAGAACCGGCGGTGATAATGGCTATAAGGCCCTCTGAGAGCTCAGCGGGGCCGTCGAAGCCGCCCATATACCCTCATGGGTGGCGGGAGATCGTCAATGGGGCTTTAGAAGAGAACTTTGGTGAGCTTTCTGTGCTGGCTTGTCCATTGCTTGAAGGAAGCTGATGGTGTAGGTCTTTTCTTGTACTACAGCTGCGATAGCACTTGGGTCGCTTGACGCGCTTGTCACGACAGACTTTGTGCCTTCTCCGTGAGTTCCTCGCCTAGTGTTTCACTAAACAAGCCTCGAAGCTCAGCTGATCAATGTTACAGGGAACACCTCCAATTCCTACTATATCTCTGTCTCAAGCCGACGGCGAATATACCGCCAACACGCCCGCTCGCGACACTATACAAACTCCTATCCAAGCACTCGGCTTCCAGCCTAGCCAACGCTATACCATGTCACGGAAGCGCGGGACGGTCTGCTGATGGTAATCCCCTATGGCTAGAGTGGGATTATCGACGGAGCGAAATACATCGATCGATATGGCGCTTCATGCGGAGATGTAAAGATGATGGTGTATGGGGACTGTTATGGGCTCGAGACGAAAGCAAGGGGGAAGGGAGGGAGGGGAAACGACGGAAGAGGAGTACCCGCGCGTCGAGGAATGATGAGGAGAGGGATGAGGAGGAAGGTGTCGAGAGGGAAGTTTCCGAATATGGATGGATGGTGTTGGAATGGGTGGTCGATCTGTGGGAGAAGGATCGTCGTGAGACACAGGGTAGGAACGATGACCACGATGCCCGTAAGTGACCTTTCTGTCGAGATGCGCATGGTTCTGTTTGACGTGCGCTTTGACAGCTGGCTATTCCCCCATGTTCCTCGCCCAGCTGCCTAGACCGTACGACAGCACAAACACTTTGCAGCGGAGCGACGCGACCCTTCCGCTAGCGGTGATACGAGCAGCGTTCATCATGCAAGACACCTCAGATTCTACATCGTCTGTCGAACAGAGCCGACGACAACGCACGGCTGCTAGGCTTCTGTTGGCGGTAAGTCGCTATCGATGTATAGCGAGTCATACACTAATCTTCTGTTGCTCCAACTAGCTGCTCGACACTGCTTTGACGCCAACGAGTAATCCGCCTTTTCATTCGCCTTCACTAGCCTCGTCACTAGTCCATTTCTTCCGCCCATCAACACTTGAACAAGTCATCATCCTGCACCAGACCATCATGTCGAGTCCTGGTCTTACGACAACGCAACGTCGGGCTTTGGCGCATGTCTATACGCTATCAATAGAGGATCTGGGCGGGGTACGGGCGAAGAAGGTCGCGGAGAGACAATCGCATACTCTTCGAGCGCGTCAAGCACAAGCGCACAGTCAGAAAGTTCGGCAAGGTCAACCTCACCCGGGCGAACAGATGGGCCACCCTTCTAGCAACACTACGACGAGCAATGACTTTGGGGAGTTACCACTTGACATGCCATCTACGCGATACTTCCTCGACATTATGCGACTCCCTCTCGACTCATCGCCACGACCACTATCAACGACACAAGACAAGCTGGCGAGATTGGGCAAGATGATGTACCTCAAATCCGTGCTATTCGAAGCTGCTTTGACTGCCTATTCACCCAGTGAGAGAACGTCGGTTTGGGAAATCATTAAAGGCGATAAACGGTGGTGGGAGTTATTCGAAGCTTCCCTCTTGCCTGTACCAGGAGCAGGGCGGGATGAGAAAGAGCTGAAGAGGGTGAAAGCACTTGAGACTGTCCTCAAGCTTCGTTTGAAAGCGGAAATGGATAAGGCGTGATTCTTTCGTATTCGTAGGGCCTAGAGAGCTTGGTCCTACAGCAACACGGACAAATTTGTTATATACAGCATTGTACTGTAACCCTGTTGTAAGAAGCATGTACATGAACCATGTGAGGCAGATGCATCTCGGAGCCGCAGATATGCTACGTCACTAAGACTGTATAGTCATAGATACCTCAGGGACATACGCCATCTACCCCTTGACAGCCTTGACGAACGCCTCGACTTTGGTCCTATCTTTACCGCCTTGAGGCAGCTCGACGCCGCTACTGACATCAACGCAGATAACACCTTGACCAACTTGCTCAATGGCCTCGGCGACATTATCGGGATTAAGCCCGCCGGCCAGGATGACGCTAAGGGGGAAATGGCCTTGAGAGCCCACTTCGCCGTTATTTATGAGGTTGGTTGCGTGCTTCCACGGGAACGTCTTTCCTTCTCCGCCTCCGCCTCCACCTCCCGCTGCTCCATTGGCGGTACTGGCCGGTGCAGCATCTAGTAGGATGTGGTGGTTCAATCCTGGTCTTGCTATCTCGCCTCCGCGGACTGTCCCGTCCGGGGAGACGCGGAAAGCTTTTATGATGGGGACAGGAATGAATTTGGCCCAAGCTTGAGGCTCGTCGCCGTGCAGCTGAACGAGGTCCAGCCCGATCTCTTCCACTGCGTCCAGGATCTCATCCAACGACTGATTCTGGAACACGCCCACGAGTAACGGCTTGCGCCGTGTGGAGAGACGGCGCGACGTGTGCGTGAACCACGGCTCGGGCGCTGTTGGCGAGTCGGACGATGATCGAGCCGACTTCGCGCGAGCAGCTTGGACGAGCGAGGCTATTGATCGTGCTGTCGAAAGTTCGATTCGTCTTTTCGCTCCTGGAACGAGAATGACACCGAGCAAGTCCGCGCCTGCTTCTATAGCGATTTGGGCGTCGTCAGTCGACCGAATCCCGCAGATCTTGACGAGCGGTCTGGATCTCTTCAGCGTTGTAGACGCAGCCGGAAGACCGATGAGGGATCGAAGGAATCCTTTCGTGTCCTCCGCTCGCATCAATGCCTCTCCCACCAACACCGCCTTGACGCCTTCATTGACGTATTTCTCGACGTCTTCTGGGCCGGAGATACCGCTCAGTGCACAAAGAACGACATTCTGCCCATTCAATGCTGCGTTGACTCGTGATGTCGTCGACATGTCGACGTTGAAATCGTGCAGATTCCTGTTGTTGACACCGATGACTTTTGCACCGATCTCGAGGGCGACAGTTAATTCTGTTGGATTGTTGACTTCGACCAAAGGTTCCATGCCGAGAGACACGGAGTAATCGTACAACTCCTTTAGCTGTTGCCTTTCCAGCATTGCCACGATCAGCAGGACTGTGTCCGCGCCGTACAAGCGCGCTTCGTCGATCATGTAGGTCGAGAGTATGAAATCCTTGCGTAAGATGGCCGGTCGATTGGGAAGGCTGTCGACGGCATTACGAACGGCGAGCATGTCGACCAAACTGCCCTTGAACCATTGCGGCTCGGTAAGGACGGAAATGACCGAAGCGCCTGCGAGAGCGTACTTGAGTCCTTGAGCAGGAGCAGAGGCGAGGGGAGCGATATCGCCTTTTGATGGAGAAGCACGCTTGATTTCCGCCATGACGGCAGTATGCGGAGTCGAGTTGATCCGGTGGAGGAAGTTGATGAGGGGTGGCGAAGTGTGCAGGGAGAGAGAAGTGGAGAGGTTTGCTGGCGTGGTGGCAGGTGTGGAAGAGGACGCTTCGATGTCGAGCAGTCGTTGCGCGTGGATTCTGTTGAGGATAGTGGGTACTGAGGGGGCGCCATTCGATTTCGGCTTGTCCTCCTGTTTGCTTTTACTTTGCTCTTCCTCGTATTTCGCCTCTTCATCCGGTGGTAAGACACCGCACCAAGCATTATCTCCTCCCCATTTGCCACCTTTGAGCTTGAGGAAATTGGCCATGAGCCCTCTGCCGCCCTCGCTCATACAGCTCTCAGGGTGGTATTGTACAGCTTCCAGCGTGACCTCTCGATGTCGCACACCCATGATAACGCCCGATTCTTGCGTTGTGGACGAGACTTGCAGGACGGGGGGAAGGGAGAGCATGGACGCTGATAAAGAGTGATATCGCGTTGAAGAGAGAAGCGCTGGTAATTCGTGGAATATGCCGAGGGAGTCGTGCGATACCAGCGACGTCTTGCCGTGCTTGATCTCGCCCGCGTATCCGATCTACATTCGGCATAACAGTATGAGCTTCAACACGCTGCACGGAGAGCCTCAAGAAGCTCACCTCGCCCCCAAGAACGTCGACAACGCATTCTAATCCCATGCAGACACCAAGAATGGGGAGCTTGCCCATACCCCACGTAATGACCTCTCTCGATATACCAGAGTCGGTGCGCGGATGTCCTGGTCCGGGAGAAATGACCAATCGTTCCAGCTCGCCGGTAGCGAACATTGCCTAAATCAACATGTCAATGGATTCAAGCTCAGCACAGTCCCTCATAACCTCCGAAAGCGTGCAAGGCGAGAGACACACCTCGATCTCTTCTATGGTGATCTTGTCATTTCGCCTGACTAAAGGGTTGCCGCCCAAAGTCGCAATGTCCGCATAGATATTCCAAGTGAACGAATCATAGTTGTCAATCAGTAATGTGAAGCCCATCTCGAATATGGTCTGCGTCCAGCAGTATCTGGCCAGTCGACCTGAGTAGTTGCGATTTATACCTTGGTGAAGAAAGTGAGAGCGGCTATTGATGATCTGTGAAATTACAAGTTGGTACAGTACCAACAAATGTCTTCGAGTCATGCAACAGACAGCTTACCAACGGTTGAAAAAGGTCACGTGGTTGGAGGGGCGGAAGTAAATATCCACGTCACGCCACCTCTTTCGCCGCGAGTGACTTCCCCCTTCATTCGCATCTTGAACCTCTTCAGCTATCTCTCACTCGTTGCTCATCGGCGCCGAGCTCTTCTGACGATGGAGAAGTTCTCAAAATGGAGGGTGAGTCAGCTGGCTACTTTCTGCAAAAGTCGTCTCAGCTGATTTCGTCCACCACAGGACCCAGCGACGGGTATCCAGCCGTTCCTTCCTCCCGTCCCGCCCAAATCGGTCTCACCGATATTCATAGCTCTCCTCACTCCTGCCTCTGCGATTCACTCCCTTGGTCGGGGAATCGTTTTGGGTGTCGTAGCGTTACTCCATCTTGTGCTGGTGGAAGGACTCGCTAAAGTCTTCGTAAGCTACATTAACGCTGACTCTTCTCTTGAGATGCGAAATAGCTTATACGACTACAGACGCCCATACCTCCGTTATATGACAGTATATCCAATGCTCTTACGGCATTCACCTGCAGACTTGCGCTGGCGCTTATGGGGTACTGGTGGATCACTACTGAGCTCGTATCTCCTAAACGAGGGTGAGCTGTGCTTAGAAGATCATCATTGGACGTGTGCTCAGCTCATCTGCTCTGATTTCAGCAAAGCGGGCGTTGCGCAAGTCGCCAATGTCTCGCCGAGGAAAGGCGATCTAATCATCTCAAATTGGACGGGATACGTGGACGTGCTCTACCTTGCGTTCAGGTGCGTTCTCTCCTGCACACTCAGTCGACTCTGCGCTGAACACACTGATTTTGCAGACACAACCCGACCTTTGTCTTGCCGGTGTTTTCAAATGAGACTGTAGCTTCAGCACCCAGTACAGGCCGACACACAGGAACAGGCTCAGCCAAGATCGCTACCGCTCTTCCACAACCGAAACTCCTCGGTTACCTTCCTTACTCCCTCCCTGCGATGCTAGCTCGCACCGGGTCTCTGCCCGACACGTTTGACGTCCCTCCTCTCGCAATGTACAAGACTCTGCGCGAAGCGCGTAGGAAGGAGGGGGGACCCATCGCTCTCTTCCCCGAAGGCACCACGAGTAATAGCCGAGCAATACTGAGATTCGGTGAAGGGACTCTGGCAGAAGGCGATGTGGGCGGGGATGACGAAGGTATCGTCTGGATCAAGTTCTTCAGGCATTCATCACCTACGCCTTTCGCGCCAAGTGCCACATGTTCCCTTCCGACGCCATTAAAACACCTGTTCCTCTCGGAGCTATGGACACCGACTCCATGGCCCTCCAGAACTTTACATATTCGCACATTGCACCCTTCGGCAAGCCCTTCATCACCTTCGTTCCTCCCCAGCGAGGTGCTCAATAACGCCCCAGGCGGCTTGGACGCAGCGGGCAAAGATCATAAGGCCGTCTGGAGAGAAGCGACAGCGACTGTGCTCTCTGAGACGGGTCGCGTGCGGAGAGTCAAAGGTATGGGATGGGTCGAAAAGGAAGCGTTCTTGTCATATTGGCAAAAGGGCCAGAGATGAATTCGCTCATGTTATTTCGCTTCGGGACATTTGCCCTTCGATTACCTCGTCTGGGAGGCGTCCCGAACTACTCATACTAATCAGGTCACGGAAATGAATTGACAAACGTTCACTGACAGTGTAGCTGCTGCAGTATCTGCCAAGAGCGAGCTTCGAATACAAGAATCCGACAAGAATACATATAACGAACACGAACAATCATAACATCCCTTACTTCCTATTTGACAATCACGCGACCCTTTTTATGCGACCTCGGATACAACCGTCTGATCTGCTACGGGACATGACCGCAGCGCATGACCGTAACGATCTCCGTCGATTTTACTGCTGTCGACCAGCGCTCCTTGCCTTTTGCACGTCTGTGACGTACTTGGCCATCTTCCGCGCCGGCACGCCCTTCTCGTACATCTCGTCGAGCTCCGCCGAGTTTCGCTGAGCCGTTTCGGGCAAGTAGAAGTAGGCCAAGACGAGGGAGACGAGGCCCGTTCCAAGGAACAGCCAGGCGGTCTTGTATCCCCAGTTCGCGCCTGAGGTGTTGACTAAACGACGTTTGAGGACAGGCATCAGCGAGGCGATTCTCTCTACTCACTACATAGCGGACTCATGATAGTGCAACAATGCCTGTTCAGACTTACGCATAATTGGGACAGCAGTGTTGAATGTCAGGCCGAAAATGACGGCCATACCAGTGGCCAACCCGGCTGTTCGCGCACGAAGCTTCTGACTCGATACTTCTCCGACGTAGCTGTACCCGACCGCGCTGACTGCAGTCCGTGACAAAGGCTTCGATCAGCAACTTATCTGCGCGACACAGCCAGGAGCACGACCCAACTCACGACCAGCAGACCCGACCGACCAGAGACACGCAGCGAGGATCAAGACGTCTTTCAAGGCATTGGTCTTGGGGACGAAACCGAGGATGCCGACTAGCAAGAGCATGGCATTACAGAGCGCCGTCACGGTCAACGTGAATTTCCGTCGACCGAATCTGTCCGTGGTGAGCACGATGCATATGATCGCGCCGACTTTGATTCCGACTATGCGTCGTGCGTAAGGTAGGACATGGGATCAGCCGAGCTGACTGCGAATGAGTTGCATGGATTGAGAGGAGAGGGGCGCTGGAGACATGGACGCAGACTTACAGATGATGGTGGTGATGGCAAAGGCGTTTGTGAATCCGCTCTGCTTGAAGAATACTGCGCGCGCCAGTGGTTGCATTAGTGGAGCTGTGATGTACACTAATGTGGAGCGGAAGAGAGACTTACGGGAAGCGTAAGTGGAGAGGAAGGACAAGCCTGTTAGTTGCTGACACATGAGTGGCAGACTGGACGCCAGCGTGCGTTTCTGCGGTACGACCGGAACAGCTCAGCTACTGTTCTAATATCTGATCTAATGATGATTTTTATGGGGATGGTGATGAGCAAGAGGATAATGGTGAAATGAACGCACAAAATTAACGCCTTTCAAACAAGTCACATAACTACGCGCAATCTGCCTCCAGCCCATATCGTCCAGTCCCAACGCGGCGCGCTGGTGTCGTTCCTCCTCGATGGTATTCTGGATAATCGAGTATTCGAGATCGAGATCGTACCCCTCCACTCCGCCATTCATCTTTCGCAGCATCTCTTTTCCTTTATCATGCTGGTTCTTGGCGGCGAAGTACGCTGCACACTGTTTTAGCTTGTACACCCTCTATCCATTTACGACTTCGGGGACAGGGAAGAGGCAAGTGGATTCAGTGAGAAAGTGGGAAAAGAGAAGCGACCACGCACACGGAGTCTCCGGCAGCCAGAGAAAGACAGGCAGCATAAAGGCCAAAAAGGCCCATTGGGTGTAGACGGGGATCTTCCACTCGACCACGCTGTGCTTCTGAATAGCGTACAAGATGAGCTATCACCAGTATACGACACTCTTCATCAGCTATCATCTGGGTAACGCTAGGTAAAGTACGAGGTAGGACTGGAGACTCACCGGCGCTAGGAAATTGCCGAACTGGTTCCAGACAGAGTAGGCGGACAACATCGATCCGCGGATATTGGTAGGCGACCACTCCGTGACGTATATGGGGAGGGTGGCCTGGATACAGCCCA
This sequence comes from Cryptococcus sp. GC_Crypt_3, assembly GCA_026538395.1. NCBI lineage: Eukaryota > Fungi > Basidiomycota > Tremellomycetes > Tremellales > Cryptococcaceae > Cryptococcus > Cryptococcus sp. GC_Crypt_3. The sequence continues at coordinate 26,319 of JALPCB010000017.1, forward strand.
CGCCGACTCCCGCGAGAAGCTTGGCGCCTGCCCACTGCTGCCAGTTCTTGGTCGTCGACTCGATGATCACCGACTATCGTATGCGACGCAGAGCAGCGCAGCCCAGATATCAGCTTGTTGGCTGTACAGAACAGTTCGTGGTGTATAATTGCGTTGACCCCCGACTCACAGCGACCAAGATGACCCAGAGCAAGTACAGCGTCATCTTCCTGCCGATCTTGTCCGAGACCGGATTGAGGAGGACCATGCCTATCAGTTGACCGAGGGACTGGAGCGCGCCCCACAGTGCGGTGTAGTTGGCATTCAGTGAGTAGACGCCTTTAGCGTTCGCGGAGCCTATTTGACGGATGAATCCCGTGTTCGCGATGATCTGTCCTGTTATCGCCCGTGTCAGTAGTGTGTGCGCACTATATCTAAGAGTATAAAAGACGAGCGAACCATTCATGTTGATCTGCACTCATTAAATCAGCTCCATCCACTGCCACGCATCAGTGACGTGCATAATGACTCACCTGATATCCGTCCGCAGCAGCGGCGACCGAGAGCATCGTGCACGTGAACACGGCCTAGCACCCACACTATATCAGCATAAATCTCAAGAGGAGATTATAATGGGTAAGAGCACCTTTTTGAACCGGAGGGCGGTACGCCACACGCTCAGCTCATCGTACTCCGACTTGAGCACTGGCGCCGCGGCGACCTTCTGATCGGCTTCGACATCTTCCACTTGGTCGGTGTTGGGCTTCACTTCGAAATCCTCATATAGGCGAGTAGTCATATCGTCTTGTCGCTATCGCACGATACAAGCAATGGAGGGTACCGAGGTCAGATAGGGGTTAAGGGATTGTGGGATAAGGGCTGTGGCTGTGGGTTGTGGGGATATGAGGGAAGGAGGGGACTCCACGGAGTAGGGTCGTCCATTTCTTATATGTATGCATATGTCTCCTGCATCCTACGGGTGGTACTACTGTAGAAGCTGGTAGACTCGTCGTGCGCTCGGAAGTCGGATCATCATCCGACGCACAAGTCAGCAGACTTTTATCTGCGCAACTGATCGGTAGTCTAGCGGAACATCATTTCGACGATCAAGATCACAGCAATTAGTATCGCGTTCATCCGCAGGAGGATCCACCGGGTATCCACATGGATTTCGTGGTGGATCGTGGTGGATTGGTTGCGGATTGTACTTTGTCCGAAGAACAGGAGAAGTGACGTTGGCTTTGACGTAGACTTGGCACTGGTACTGCGCTAGCGCGGAGGCCAGCGCTGGGGCGAGTGTGTCGAGAAACGAGTACTCGTGCTCGTACGGCCTTCGTGGCTGATACGCCACGCCACCAGATACATAGATGCATGTTACGAGTACCCATTTTTGCGATCGCAGGAACGGCAGCACGGGGTTCTGCCTGGATTTTTCATGATACTTTTCTCCTCAGGGCCGTGGATTACGAGCGTGTCTACCCCGCCTGGCCCCGCTCCCTCGTGTTCTGTTCTCCTTCGGCGCCGACGACTTTGACTTCGAGTACGTTACATTTTCATCGCCAGATATGATAAATGAGGTGGATCGGCCCGTTTACCGAATCACCAATACCACTGTACTACTGTATTTTACGAAAATAGCCTAACACCATGAAGTATCGCTCATTGCACGCTGCTGGTACACTGACGCTCGTCCTGATGTCCCACTGTGGGTCACGGGTCATGGGTCATGGGTCATGGGTTCATAGGTGGGATCAAGCCGAGTACCTGCAGTAGTACCAAGTGGGTCGCGCCCAAGTGGATCCCTATCGGCCTTCTCGGTGTATCTTTCCGGCGTCAACCTCCGTTATCCCGATATCATCATGAAGATTACTAGAGTACTACCTCGTACATGTGGGCTTTGCAACGATGCAGTACCGTCCATCCTCTCCAACTTGCTCTGAGTCCACTTCACAAAAACAATAGTCTGCCCCACATTCTTGCACCATGAGCGTCACCCTCAGCGCGCTGCAGTTCGAGCACCACGAGTCGGGCTTTGCCATTGCGCATCCGACGCCGAGACTCTCTTGGCGGTTCGCGCCGACCACAGCTGAGAATTGGACCCAGGTATCATACGAGATCTCCATCACTCGGGATGGCAGTGACGCCGAGATCAAGACATACAAAGTCAGATCCAGTCAATCGGTACTTGTTCCTTGGCCTCTGGCTTCAGCGCCTCTCAAGTCTCGGGAGAGGGCGACAGTCCAAGTGCGCGTCACGGGCAGTGATGGTTCGACGTCGGATTGGGTGCAAGGGAAAGTCGAGGTAGCCCTGCTGGAGAGAGATCAGTGGAAAGCGGAGATGGTCGGTCAACCTGGTCAAATCATCGATGCAACTAAGCCTCCAGTCCTCTTCCGGTCCACATTCAACTTGACCTCCACTCCACAGACTGATACGGCAGCACGACTGTACTCTACTGCTCAAGGGCTGTACGAAGTGCATATCAATGGTCATCGGATCGGCGATCAGTACTTGGCACCGGGGTGGACGGTCTATCCCGCTCGACTCCGCTATCAGACATATGATATCTCGGCCCACCTCCAAAAGGGCAAGAACACCATTTCGGCATATGTCGGGGAAGGGTGGTACGCCGGTCGAATGGGTCGGACTGGTGCACGCAACCTGTTCGGGGACAGGCTGGGCTTCATGGGTCAAGTGGAAGTTGGCGGAGAGGTCGTGTGCGCTAGTGGGGCAAGTTGGGAATGGCTCAGCGGACCAGTGACCAGATCCGACATATACGATGGAGAGGACATGGACTCGCGACTGAGCGCAGAGGGCTGGCAAGCCAGTACAGCAGCCAAAGGGAAAGTGGAAGTACTGCCTTTCCCTACGGGGCAGCTTGTCTCCTCGGACGCGCCCCCAGTGCGTAAGATCATGGAGGTCAAACCTGTCGATTTGATCACTACGCGATCGGGAAAGAAGATACTGGATTTCGGGCAAAATCTCGTTGGATGGCTGAGAGCAGAGGAGGAACTGCAAGGTCAAAAAGGGAGCGAGGTGGTGATTCGCCATGCGGAGGTATTGGAGAAGGGCGAATTGGGCGTGAGACCACTGCGAGACGCAAAGGCTACTGCACGCATCATACTTGGTGGTCCCACAAAGGGCTGGGAGACAAAGTTTACCTTTTTCGGATTCAGGTGAGTGCATACGACAAGCAGTTGAGCGCAGTGCAGTGCAGATACTGAACGGCATCCTTAGGTACGCCGAGGCAACTGGCGTGTCCAACCTCTCCCTGTCGACTTTCACAGCAGTAGTCATCTCGTCGGATATGCGCCGAACGGGCCATTTCGAGTGTTCACACTACATGATCAACAGATTGCATGAGAACGTCATCTGGTCTATGAGGGGCAACTTTGTCTCTGTGCCTACTGACTGCCCACAACGAGATGAGAGATTGGGCTGGACGGGTGATATCCAGGTGGGTCGTGTTGCTGTACGCGGTACAGATGGGATCGTGGCTTACGACTTTGATTGCGCACCCCCACCCATCTGCCTCCTTCTTCACTAACGCTCACGCTCACACTGTCGCACACGCCTCACCATACTGCAGGTCTTCGCCCCAACCGCGAACTACCTCTTCGACACCACCTCGTTCCTCTCCGAATGGCTCGATGACCTGTACACCGAGCAAATCAAGCATGGCGGCGTAGTACCGTTCGTCATCCCCAACGTTCCCATGCGGAAACACAACAAGGCCATCCCGCATTCGGTTTGGGCCGACGTCACTGCCTTACTTCCACGCGACCTTCATTTGAGCTCGGCGGACCAAACGATACTTGAGAAGCAATTCGACTCGATGGTCATGTGGCTCGATAAAGGTATTCCTCGCGGAGAGGACGGGCTGTGGGACGTCAATGTCCCTCAATTCGCGGACTGGCTGGATCCTCGCGCTCCCCCTCAATACCCCGCACACGGATTGACCGATACTCACCTGGTAGCTAATGCCTACTTGATTCACACGACTGAGACCGTTGCCACCATCGCCAAGCTTATTGGGCGGGATGCCGAACATGAACGATTCTCTGCCGACGCATTGCGCTTCAGGCAGCTGTTCAAGGACGAATACATCTCGCCGAAAGGCCGATTAGTCTCCGATAGTCAGACAGCGTTAGCTCTTGCGCTCAAATTCGAGTTGCTCGAGCCGAAACAGCGACAAGTCGCGGCTGAGAGATTGAAGCATATCACACGATGGTGGAGCTTCAAGATCAGTACCGGTTTCGCGGGAACGCCTATTATCTTGCCTGTATTAGCTGAGAACGGCTACTTGGGAATCGCGTATAGGATGTTGCAGGAGAAGGACTGTCCTAGTTGGTTGTACCCTGTTGGCATGGGCGCGACTACCATCGTGAGTGACGGCATCGATCGAATGAGGTGAGTGAGAGCTAATGAAGTTGGTATATTGCGTTCAGTGGGAGCGATGGGACAGTATGCTTGAAGACGGCTCGATAAACCCAGGTCAGATGACCTCGTTCAACCATTATGCTCTAGGGGCAGTCGCGGCGTTCTTGCACAATACCGTAGCGGGCCTATCGCCTCTCAAGCCAGGTTGGTCCGAGGCTCTGATCAAACCCCAGCCAGGCGGGACGATCACATGGGCCAAGACGTCTTATGCTTCGGCATACGGCGAGTACGCCGTGGAATGGAAGATTGAAGGTGAGAAGCTAAGAGTGCATGGGCAAGTACCGGCCAACGCTACTGCCAAAGTTCTTTTGCCCGGCTGGCAAGAGGCTCTGTCAGTGGGCAGTGGGCAATGGGATTGGGAGGTGGACTGGGAAGGCGAGAAGGATTGGCCGATGAAGCAGATGCCTGGGCCGAGTTCGCTCATGATGCCTGACGAGTATGTGCCGTAGGAGTACTAGTACTCTAGTAGTAGTGTGCGTGTAGACTATGTAAAATGTACTAAGAGAGATGCGGAATCATCCGACGAAAAGCGGTACGGAAGTAAATTTTGCTACAGCGGAGACGAGTCGTCATGAAATCCATGTTGCCAAGGTTGTCAACGAGTCAAAAGCTGAAAACAGCAAAAAGGGCCATTCGAGCGGTCTGTTTACATTGACACTATCACTACAGTAGTCAACAGTCGTTCATTGCAATCATACACTCTCGCTCTCCTACGTTACGAGGGGATACAGACGGATCACGAGTGTTCTGTAACAGTCAAAACGTCACCTGGACATAGGACTATCCGCCTAGGACGCCATCTTTCTCCTCGTCCTCTTGGCGACAAATAATTGTGTCGAACGCGTATTGGTCTACTTCTCTAGACTTTGACTCGTTTGCGGACATCACATAAGGCGCACTGCACAATGGGGTTCCTCGACTTCTTTCCTTGTTGCGGAAGACGGAAAGACAAAGTGAAAGATGTCGAAGCTGTGCGCGAACCTCTCTACCACATAGAAGACTTATTTTGCTGACATCACATGTAATATCTAGTCATCAGCAGAGACTGCTAGTCTGTTGCCTCCCCACCCGCGAGCCGAGTCGGTGCTTTCTGCCGAAGGGGGTTATGGCGCTCTTGATCCCTCGGCTGGACCGGGTCAGGGGTTGACGGATGAACAGCGCGTGAGGATCGAGGCTATTGGTAGACAGGTTGGCAAGTGAGTCAAGAGTCCGCTCCACCATTCCTTCTCCTTTTCAATGTAGTCTGGACATCTGAGACTTAGTAGGAGTACAAGGCTGACCGAATGATCAATGATAGCCACATGCTGCCCATTCACGCTATACCGCCAGGCCAACGCGGGTCTCCCTCATTATCAAAACGAAGCCACAACACGGACCTCGCCCACGGCGGAAGCCGAAATCGCGGACCCTCCTTCTCCTCCTCTTTATCCAGAGGATCATCGCGACCTTCCTCCCCTTCACCCGACAGACCAGATACGACGCCAGCAGACGGGACTTTACGTAGTCCGCATAGAAGCGAGGCGGACGGTGCTGAGGAAGAGGACGATGAGGGGGTAGTGAAGAAGACTGTGTTCCTTGGTGCGCTCGGTTCAGGAGCAGGCGGTGGGAGAGGCGGGAGGAAGGCTAGTGGGAGAGGCAAAGCTAAGCGGGGCAGGGGCAGGGGCAAGTAGCGCCGTCGCTGCTGCTTCTGCTGCTTCTGCTGCTCCTGCTGCTGCTGTTGCTATTGCTTGTACAAGCAAACACGCTGTCAGGATTATCGCTGTTGTCTATCGCGCAAAGACTTGTATTACTCGTACGACAGGCTGAGAATAGTAGGGACAGAGCATGATCTGGATCATATAGTATTGCGGAGAATTGGTTCTTGGCAAGCATGCGTCGGTTGTTGTACTTGTAGCATTTGATGCATTCATGTTATTGTTCTACTATGCTCTTGCTCTTCTTCGCAACGACTTGGACCCAGGTCCTTTTTCTCCAATGACGCCCATTCATCTGTGAAGTCGGGTTACATTAGATCCGAATTGACTCTATCACTCTTCGTCAGCACGACGCTCCCATTGATGTACTTGTCTGCGTTGACGATGACGCATGCACTCACCGGTCTTGACGACCTTTTGGAGATCCTGCTCTACGCCCCAGACGTGTGCGCGAAGATCAAGGAGTTCGAGGTGGAGGCCGTCCTGTTCATCGACAAAGGGATCAGCCAGCTGAGCGGCAACTTACCTTCACATGCCAGCTCCCTTGAGAGAACGATTGACAGTGCTTGAAGCTATAGCAGCTCGCCAAGGGGAATGAATTGTAGGTTAACACTTACATAAACCTTCTTCATCTCCCCACGGACTTTGCCCACATCGTCCTTAACGGCGGTGCTGTTCTTCAGCGCCGCAAGCTCCTTCTCCACAGTCTGCAGACGATCTAGATGAGATGTTATCTATTACGAATTGATTCGGTCAGCCATCATTTACCAAGCCGTAATGGAATTGAGGAATGACTCACCCTGCCCGTACCCTGCTGCAGCTCCTCGACGCTGGACAAGAGCAAACCCGAGGCGAGCTTGCTTTCCTCTTGGAGATAGTAGATTGACAAGGCTGACGCAAAGGAGAAACCGAAGAACTGTCGTATACATATATGCTATCAGCTTGGCTTGTACGTCCAGCTGTGAACACTGGTAGAGCACTCACAAAGCCGAGAATGCTGTCGGCCGAGATGGGGAATGTTAGTACGATGCACTCAACAAAGCAAAGGCCAACGAGTCGGGCGTGATAGTCACTCACCCTCCACTATCATTTCAGAAAGACACAGGGATACGGTCAGTATGCAATGATCAACGACGACTGTGCCAAAGCACGACTCACCGGAACCCTCCCACAGCCCGTCGGACGGGGACAGCGCCCACAGTGCCTACGACCTCTTGCGTCCTCACGGCGGACGTAGAGAGCGTGCGTAAGGCTGGGCCTGCTGACGAGGCGAGTCGCGAGCGAAGTGAGAATAGCATGTCGGGTATCTGTTGCGTGTTGACTAATTGAGAAAGTGGAAAACGGAATTGATGCTCAACCTCAACTAGCAAGTATTTGTTCGGACGATTTCGAAGGTGATTTTTCCGTGACGAGTGACCGTGTCTGGTGTATGAACCACTATCCATCATTAGTTTCTACACTATTGTCCATCGACAGCACGTTCGATCATACTCAACATCATGTTTAGCAAACCTCAGACGACGTGAGTAGTCGACGCGATGGAATCGACATTCGTCTCATCTCCCGCATCGACACATGCGGATGCGCCGACCCCTACGCCGAACGGGGGATGGTACCGTGCCCATCAGCTTGGACAAGGTCAAGGACAGTATCCGACGGCTGGACCGTCGGCGTTCTACCAGACTCAAGCTGGACAATGGCAGAGCGGTCAACAGCCTAATGGACCTGGTCGACGAGTAGTCTCCGCTGCACCGTCGTCCGACTCTGTATCGACGCCTACGCCTGTTCCTACAACTCTTGCTCCGGCTCAAGCTCATTCTGGCCGAACGCAAACTACGCCTCCGTCCGTCTACTTCCAAGGCGTACAGCACAGCCCTTCATCCGCTTCGGCATCAACAGACTCAGAGCCACGTCCTAGCGCTCCTGGCGCAATCCAAAATACTATGACCACATCATCACAGCGACAACAACAGAGACAAGTACCCCTCTTCCGCTCTGCTTCGACATACTCTACCACCTCTGTTCCACCGGCATTATCGAACGGGCCATCACCTGTCGGCGCGAGTGAGGAGGTAGTCACCGATGTCGAGATGTATGACGGGTATCAGAACATGCCTGCTCACGCGGGCCAAAGGATAGTGCGCATGGCAGGCAGTGCGAGCGGGAGTGTGACGGCCGATAGCAGTTCACCGGAAATGGCCCTTTCTGCTAGGACTGTCAGTACGCAAAAGGACGAGTGAGTTCCTCCTTTGTCCCCCTTCTCCTATATCCCCTCACAGCAACGGCCATAAATATGCTGCGACCCATGCATCCGCGTCGCCCCAACACTACCGAACATTCGTGCTGATGGAATACCTCGTGTTTTCACCTATCCCCTCTGCGCCCCTGCCTACTGCCGTCGAAAGCCTCCCACTCGAAGCTGGAGCAGGCGTAGCAGCACTCGCAGAGTTCATCGACGCGTTGGGCGGCATGGAGGTGGGTCGTCTACTCCATTCAGATGTCATTCATGCTCATGTTGGTGAATAGAGCGCTACGTATGATGAGTGGGAGCAGCTAGTGGACGAGCACTGTGACGAGGACGCGCGATTCACTCTGAGTTTGACTGGAGATACTGTCCGAGTATTTGGTGAGTTGCACCCCGACTTCGTTCGCTGATAGCAGACATACCCACATTGTCATTACCCCGGTTCTTCGTCACACTGGGCGAATCGGGCGTTGTGAGGCATACGCTATCTGTGCGCGAAATGACCGAGACTCTGGGCGACGACGACATTGTCGTCGATAGTTCAGAATTCGAGTGGAGGTCCGAGAACGTAGTGAGGAAGGGCAGCTTGTCTGCTGGATGGAACGGGAAACTGGACAGGTTGGAGATCGTGGTGGAGTCGCATGATGGGGCGGGCTACGGGCTGCCTGAGGAAGCACTAAGGGTTTTGGAGGTAAGCACTCTTTTCATGTAACTTTTGCGGTTTGTGGTCATAGCTGACACAAGAGATATAGGTCGCAGAGCAGATGGAGCATCTCGCAATGGTCGTCGAGGTCGCGGAGGATCAAGGTGTACAGGCGCAAGACGCTTTGCAGCAGCTTATCGAAGCGTAATCAGGAATCAATCTCGACATCTCACTTCGTTGTACATATACACAATCCGCATATCAGCATCACAGTCGTTGTCACTATCATAAAACGTTATGCAACATTCACTATACCCGAGTTTCTGCGAAGGCATGTGAAAGAATAATGGTGAGATCTGGGTTTGTCGTTTGTGCCATTGTATCCGTCAACGTGTAATTCACATCTCAGAGCAGACACTACAAGGGAAATGAGTCTTTCTACGGCACAGGCAAGCAAGCGCTCTCCTTGACCACCTAAGACTGACCACGCTCAATCCTTCTTCTTCCCCTTCGTGGCCTTCTTGGCAGGCTTGGAAGAGCCCTCGGCATTGTCAGGGCTTGGTCGCTTGAGCTGTTGACACTAATGAATATATTCGTGTCAACATTGACTAGGGTGACGCTAACGAAAGAGGACGACGGAGGCGAGGTGGCCCATGCGCTTTGGCTTTGAACTGACACAGTGATTGACTCTGGAGTCGGTGGGCCGCTTGGCACCGCAGAAACTGCAGGCGACGACTTAAAGCCCGAGTAGCGAGGTGTGCCTCTGGTCTTGGTGTCGGCGTCCTTGGTCCTTGATGTGTGCAGATTGTGTGGCACTTGGACCATACGACGGTCAAGATCCGCCAAGATCATGTCGGGCGTCGCGGGGACGGTCCGAGTGACCTTGCGGTTCGTTTCAGAATTGTGGACCGCCTGCCAGCCAACGAGTACTGTTAGAGAGCGTCCCTGTCGTCATCGATCTATTCTCTTCCGCAACGGAGATGAGTTCTCGTAGACACCGAGCCTAGCAGTCAATTACGTATTCGATTGAGATCCACGATACTGCCAGCTGCCTGAGCGACGAGTTTATTGCAGGTCTGGGCGGCATAATCCAATTATGACGAGCTGGTACTGATAGCGGCAGTAAAGTTATGCGTATCGAATCATTTCTTCTCAGCTTGAAGTGAACGGAATGCTGGTAAAATATTGCACCGAACACGGCATGCTTGACATCAGGTCAACGTCATTCACGGTGACTGGGCCTTTAGTGATGGCTTGCAGACTGACAGTCTTGTACGTATGCCATTCTTGGGCGAAGAGGTACCGACTCGGTTCGGCATAGTCACTGCGTCGCCACCGTATCCGTTCAATCGAGCTTGCTTAAACCCCGAGTCAACGATGTTGCGAACGTACGAGTGATTGTCGAGATATAGAGCTCGTCGCAGCTGATCCTTACACAAAACCTCTGCGACATGTTCCCATAGAGTAGTACAGTAATGGCGGTCGACAAATAAGAGAGGAACGAGCACTGACTAACAAGTGGCAGAAAGGCAGATGGCCGCTAGGACAGACAGGTGGTAGACAATATGTTGCACACAACAGCGAGGGGAATATCACAGGTCTTATGGCGCAGTCGGTAGCGCACGGTACTAATATTGCGCAATCATTACGATTAGTAATACTAGCATATGCCGCGGTCCACGGTTCGAGCCCGTGTGGGACCAAATCTTTTTGTCCTAATCTCTGGGGCAAAGATGCTTTTCTAAAGACTGACGTTTCCCAATCTCATTAGCTGGTTTTCGTCTTCGATATGATCGCGATCGACAACAGCCAGCCTGTCAAGGGCTCTGCACATGCTTTAGGGTCACTGATATGAGTGATAGATGGGAAGTCCTCCGCTCGTTGACCTTCTTTAGTTCTCTAAGGACATACATTATCTATTTCGTAAAACTATTCAACTGCTACTCCCTCCTATGATCTACCAGCCCCAAAGCGAATCATATGTATCTCCCGCATGCTCGTGACAGAATCAGTACATCAAATGGACCAGGTCCTGCGGCGACTAGCTGGATACTGATAAAATCGACGTCAATGACGCTTTATGGCAGAATCACTTCTGCTTTGAGCGACATTGACACTGTGGCTTAGCTGGCGCGTCGATGCTAGACGGACGAATATGACGTGAGAATACTGCCAGATTCTAGATGACCAAAAAGTCAAAAGGATATGAACTGGCAGATACGCGCCGGGACAAAAAAATCTGGTCCCACACGGGCTCGAACCGTGGACCGCGGCATATGCTAGTATTACTAATCGTAATGATTGCGCAATATTAGTACCGTGCGCTACCGACTGCGCCATAAGACCTGCGATGTTTCCCTCGCTGTTGTATGCAATATAATCTTTATCGCTCGCGGCTCCGGTAAATTATTCGTCCTCGCCTTCGACTTGTTGGCACTTCTTTCTTTCGCGTGTGCCTGTTCGTTCTCTCTGTGTCGCGCAGGAGGTGCAGGATGTGCGCGGTCGGCGAGGCGCAGAGTCTGAAGCAGATTTGCGAGCACGGCGTGATTGGCGATTGGTGAGGGGATCAGTAAGGAGAGGCAGCATGACAATACCTGTGCGTTCTAGCGTGTGAATATTACGATTCGGCCCGGTCTCAGTATGCGATAACAGATCGAGGGCAGTCAGAGTCGCGGCTGAGCTATGTCCCGAGGCTCTGCCATGTCTGCAATGCAATTGTATGAACTGACTCTCTGCGGAGGAATGCATAGAATATGCCAAGAGTCGAGGGCTGGATCCATTTCCGCTTCGTTGTCATTTACATGAACATTGCTTTCGTGCATAGTGCAGTCCAACGCTCTGTGAGCTCGAAAGCGGGTACTAGCGTAGTGATCACTTCCCATCCATATAGTCGACAACTCAGTGCAGCGCAGGTCACTCTCCCTCATTCCTACTTCTTCGCAATGTCCAATACCCGCTCCGAGAGCCGATCCATCTCAAGACTCCGACCGCCTAACGCTGTGCGTGCAGCGGGAAAAGGAAATGCTCTTTCCCCCACAACGACTCCAGCACCTCCTGCTCATCCTGCTCATCCCGCTCGTTTGAACGATACGAAGCCAACAACAGCAGCGAAATCTCGTACACCTCTACCGCATTCTCAATCGCACGCTCACGCTCACGTTCAAGCTAGACCTCGGATGAGCTTTCTTTCGCCCAAAGAGGTCTGGCGCCCATTAGCCCCTTCTTCCAAGCCTCGTTCAGTGCCAACTCCACTGACAAAGACGGCGAGCATTTCTATACCTCAGGTAGATCTTTCTTTCATCTTTCATTCTCCATTTTCCATTACGGTGCAAGAAGCGAGTAGTAAGCTGATCGCGCGCAGGGACAGCGGTTCCAGCTTAGCGATCCTGGCGTGATGACCAAACATACTGCGATCCCGATAGCCCGGCGCTCTCAGCGCAGCAGCGGTATCCCCAGACCCCAACTAACTGCTAGAACATCCTCCCGCCTGCCTCGAGCTGCGCCTACTGTACTTCAAAGACCTACACACAATTCGATCTCCGCGCGAAACGGAATCCCTCGCCAACCTGTCCAGCCTTTAGCGGTAGAACCAACGGACACGGTCGAGACAACGCCAACCCCCATCTCTGCACCGTTCATCTCACAATCTTCTAATTCCTCCGAGTCATCGACCTGTTCCTCTGCGTCGTCGCTTGCGCGCCATCGGGCTATACACGTTCGACGAAAGCTGAAACGTAATCTGTCAAGTAGCGATTCGAGCTTGTCGACACTTAGCGAAAGCTCAATTCGGACCGTCGCGACAGTCTCGGACAACTTGCTGGATTGCAGCGTTCCACTAGTCGAAAGTGACTCGCAAGATCAGTTTCAGTCGCATTTGAACGCTTCGGAAAAGTTTCAGTATGAGCACAAGAGCGGGGCGATCAACATCGAGACGACGCCACAAGGGCTGTGTGCACCGTATCTCGTTCCAGCGCAAGGACCACCAGTGACTCTTGAGTGGAAGAGAGATCCGGAGGCGGACGGACTGGACGAGGCGGAGGAGGTATGGCGCTGTATGGAGATGAAAATGGGGCGACGATTGCGCGGTCCTAGTCTCAGGGAGAGGGGGAGGTGGGTTGTACGTGTTCGCGAGGCTGAGCTGGAGCATGCCCATGGGCAGGAGCACGGTCACGAGCCGGAGCACGAGCAGCGGTCGGAAGCGATGGAAAGAGGCAGTAGCGAATTCTCACTTTCCGCTTACATGTATGTCGAAGGACCGTCGACTTCGACGCCCACAGCGCTCTTCGACATGTCCGCGCCGCTCATCCCCTCCGTCTCGACCAGCGCGTGCACGCCGCAGAACACGCCTTGTCTTCGTCGAGAGACGCTGCAGCGAGGGCAAAGGGTGAGGAAGCAGAAAGGCATGAGGGATGTGACGCAGATGATGAGGGGTGTATCGGGGGACAGCATAGCGGAGACGGCGAGCTGTGGAATGTCAGAGCGTACTGCATCGCAGGATTCGATCGCGTCAAGCGACATGGACTGTCAGAACCAGGTCTTGCAGCTCGACAAGCTGGCGGATGAGTATGGTGGGACTGCGTCAGCTGCCACCCCGATGTTCAGGCTGGACTCTCAAGTCGTCTCTGCGCTGGAAGCTCTGAAACACACTTTCGATACTCCAGACCTCGACGATGCACTGGGACTGCAACGAGATCTACCTGCTGATCTCCATTATGTGACAACGGCGGAAAAGAGGTACATGGCTATCTCGCCAGAAGAGATGTCCCCCGTAACCGACGCGGAAGCGGACACGATAGCGGAAGGAGGTCTCGGGCTGGGCATCGCATTACAGCTTGATAGCATATATCACCTGCCTGTCATCTCGCCCCGACTTCGAGCACGGCAGCACAGCATGCGTGAAGCGTCTAGTGCGAAAGGAGGAGCTTTGGGCGCTGATCAGGAGTACGCAATTGAAGGAGTGCAGTTCAAGGAATGCGGACAGAACGGTCACGATGTAGAAGAAGAAGAAGAAGAAGAAGTGGACGAAGGAGTAGATGCGGTGCAAGATGACGGGATGCTGAGGATCGTGGACCTTGATACGGGCATGATGCGGGAAGTGCGATTGGATAGTATAGGCGAAGAGGGATTGAGAGTGTAACGAAGCAGGTTGCACGATCAAGACGCGTTGTAGCGTTGTAGCGTTATGCGACGCGTTTGTCCCCGTGCAGGAAAGGAAACGAAAAAGTGGTAACGACGTGCACGCCTATGTCTTTGAATGTCTTTGAATGCACTTCCAATTCTTACTCTCCCATTCTTCCACTCTTCCACTCTAGAGCTATAATCAACTATACGCGTATACATCACGATGCGTGGCTCGCGGAACAGGCATCAGACATCTGACCAGACGCGCGGCAGCGGTCGGAATAGCGATACGTGATACAGCAGTACGATAATAAGGGATAAACGATGAACGATACAACGGTATTATTAGCTAATTTGACTCATTCTTCATTCGACCGAAACATCACATCGCACAATGCACTTGGTCGTCGCAATTATCACGATTCTAACAATGGCCGAAGCAGTCAGGAGTATCCCTTTGCTGTGACTGTGTTTATGCTGATCACAGAGCAGTCGTGCAGTGCTATGCTGACTGCGCAGAGAGAGTGGACAATGGATGATACGCCCTACACTGACACTGATCAATCACCCCTTGTTGGGACAGTGACTACGAGTACAGTACCCTCCCTTCCATCATCTGCATCTCCTTTATATATCCATCTGTTCAACTGATCGCAGTCATCGCGCTTACCCCCTTGCTTTCAAGTTTTTCTTGTCCTTCAATCCTTTAGCTCTTTGGTGCTTCAGTCCTTTCGTCCTTTGTCATCCATCTCTCCATTCTGTCTTTCACACTCTCTGTTTGGCAACGATCCGTATCATATATCACCTAGACTCGACGTTTAGCTCTACACCCTCACACCCTCGCTTCAGCCAATCACTTGACATACCAGTCACTCACGCTCTTTACAGCGCCCTACACTCTTTTATAGGTATTGTCAATACCGATCTCAACTGTATCTTATACTCAGTACGACGCCCGGCGCTATGTTCTCCACCTTATCAGCATCCTATCTGTTGGCAATGACTGCTCTGCTTGCTCCTGCTTCAGCAGACAGCGCAGTATTCACCGAGACCAGCGCCATCGGTACTTTGTAAGTCCCCGCACCTCCTCTTGCACTTAGGCACTCCGATCAATTGACATATGTGTCTCGTGATTAGCTACTACGACATCTCCGAGACCTCGACTTCAACTACGGAAGCGTGCGGATCTTCATCTGGCGATCCGGTCGTTGCAGGCTGGGCTACTGCGTCAAACATTAATAGTGGCGTACCATATTGCGAGAGAAGCAGGGGCAAGTCTCTTACTGAGCTAGGCACGAACGCTATTGTCGGTGAGTTGTACCTACACGTATCTCCCACTCATGTTCATGTCTGACAACTACTTTGTACTGCAGCATTCAACTCTGAGCTCGTCGCTGCCGACTCTGCTAAATGGTGTGGCCGAGAGTGAGCTCCGATAACCACCATCTACTTTGAGTAAGCTAATATCTTGACAATACCAGAGTCAACATCTACGACGCAGATGGAACCAAGTTCGACTACACCGGCGGCCAGCTGTTCATCTGGGACGGCTGTGCCGCATGTGCCGATACGGACAGTCAGAAGATCGACATGTCCGGTGAGTCAATCACAGTCTCTTCTTGACTCACTCCAAATGATTTCGCTCTGTACACAATGCTGACTTACTGGATCGTTTCGTAGCTCCCGCATTCGTCGAGCTGAAAGGAGGTACATGCGCAGGAAGCAACCCTTCTGGCTTTACGTACGAGGTGCTCGATACCTACTTTTGGGATCCATCGGTCGGTCTCGGCTCGGGCTACACGGAAGAGGGCGGCTCGCTGGTGTCTTCCACCAGCGCTACTTCTAGCGCTAGCTCAGACAGCCAGTCTACCGTTTCGGAGATCGCAACCACCTCATCTGCCGCTGCGCAAACTTCGACCAGTACTACAGCTAGCCAAGTCGTCTCTACCTCTACCCAAATCTCTAGGACTATCCGCTACTCGACCTCCGAGTCCACCCAATTGGTCGAATCGAGTTCGGTCGGCATCAAGATCCTCGCTGCGGACATTACTGGCGTCGAGACCGCGTCGACCACCACATCAATCGAGTCTGCGACAAGTACTTCTGCGGCTCAAGCTGCAGAGACGGACTCGAGCTCTGACGCCAGCGATGCCAGCGACGAGGCGACGACGTCCAGTTTCATCGCTGTAGCTACGGACAGCACCAGCACTAGCACCATCGCCAGCGCGAGCGTCGGCGATAGCAGCGACGCAACAGCGACATCATCCACAACAGCATCTATTAGCGCCAGCAGCTCGAGCTCGTCCTCGGCCTCAAGTGCAGGCACAGGATGTACATACGGCGCGTGGCAATGTTCAGGATTATCGCTGCAGGTCTGCAACTACCAATCCACCACTCAGCTGGGTGAGTCGCGTCTCTATTTAACTATACTTCGTTCCATTCACGTCGAAGAGAAACGAGCGGCGCTGATATATCGGTCTGTTTGATATGGCAGATTGGGAAACGATCGAATCGTGTACTACGACATGCGACGTAACTTCCAGCGGATCTATTGATTGCGAGTGATCAACGCATTTCACATGTTCAGTACGGTCTCAGATATCAGCTATCATACCCTGCACAGGATTGTCGGTCGTGGTAGTTACCCTTGATGGGTACCAATAGAGAACCAGCCCGCGCAGGCGTGGGCGGCATCGTTGCGAAGCGAGATACGGGATACGGGTATATAGAGCAAATGCAATGCTTGATGCGCAAGTTCTTCTTGATATGGAGACCTGAAGACCGTTATTGCTGCGAGTGCTGACACAGCTCTGCCTCAGTAAGCGATCATGAGCGTGGCCTTGCACCTTGTCCAGCTCGTCTAGGTCCTGCTTCTGAAAAGTCGAGAATTACGCAAGCAGGAATCGTGACTGTCTATCCAGTGCATATCATCAAATGCCCAAATACCCTGATACCCAAAGACCAAAATGACTACAATCTAATGTCTATCCGCTGAAATGTAGATATACTCTATACAACGCGTGTATTCTACCTTTGGTCATGACTCCAGGTCATATCGGTACAACGTCGTGACACCCCTTCTGCCTACTCGACTTGAAGGAACGATCTATGATGTCTAAATACAAACCCTGAAAACCCGCGAAATTTGGAAACGTGCTAAACACCCACTCCCTCGCTCTACTCGTACCCCATCGCTTCTCTGCCAGCTCTCCCGCCGACCAACTCCCTACTACCTCTATCCTCAATCAACACCATCCCTTCGCCCACCACCGCGCCCGCAGGCGGAAGACCCGATTCGAATCTCTCCCTCTGAGCCAGTACCCACTCCTCGTTACCCGCCTTCGGAACTGGTGCGAGGGGGAGGAAGACCTGTCCTGAGCCCTGAGCCGAATGCACGGGTAAGGCCGAATGACGGAAGACCATGTCCCCCGGCGCGAGTTCGGGTAGGACGATCTCCGTGCCTTGTAGATGCGGTAGATCGACATGTGCTCGTCCCTGTCCGGCGAGTTCGGTAGGTTCCACCACAGTCCAGTTGGATGGGTGGAGGTATTGCGCCGAGGAATAGAACGAGATTCGCGAGCGCACAGGCTTGAAGAGCGGTCGTAGGAAGGAGTACACTGATGCTTGCGTTGTCGGCGAAAGCAGTGTTGGGATATTGGGAAGGGAGGGGGTAAGCGTCAAGTGTGATAAGAGCGGAGTGTGCGCGGGCGTCTGGCATGACAGTAGCATGTTAGCATTGCATTCAAGTGGTGTAACGCAGCTCTGACTCACCTGCACAATGCGCCAGACATCGTCGAGATGGAAGGTACCGCCGATAGTCTGGCCAAGACCCTCATAGATGCTATCCGCGTGCACGTACACTTGCTCAACACCAGTCAATGCTCGCATGACCTGATTGTTAGCAGAGAGGACCGAGGGATTTGATCTAGCCTGGAGCAAAGCTTTGTTCCAGAAGACCGCTGACGTTATCGTATTAGCTACTAATCATACCGGGAGTATGAAGTGAGGACTTACGTCTTCCTCCTCGCTCGTTGATAGAGCGTAGGATTGCTCGCGCCCACTCGATAGCTTCGGAATCACGCACGACGTCGCGGACGACGACTATCCCGTCCGCTCTGATCGTCTCGGCTGACTCAGCCAAGTGCGCAGAGAGAGAATGATATGGGATCTGCTGAACAGCTGTACTGGAGCTAGCCCGAAGTCGGTCCAGAGTTTCGATACTCTCCTGCCACTTCTGCGTCGCTTGCAACCGTCCTTCATCAGAGGTCAAAAGGCTGGTTGCCCAAGCGAGCCACGACGATTGCGCAGCTTGACCTTCGTGCGAGTCGGGCAAGATGGAGAACCGCTGTGCGGAGCGCAGGGTCTTCTTGTGAAGCTGCTCCGCCAAATCGGTATTGGCGTTACTGATAGGTACATTGTACGAGTACGGCGGGCGGAGGGATGACGGCGGGTTGATCACTGACGCCGCAGTGAACGAGTACGGGGGGATGAGGCGAGACTGTTGTGAGGGGAGCTCAGCGTGGGACGCGAGGGAAGTCAGGAGGCGCTTGTACACCATCTTGTTCCGTTGCGTGTGGTGGTTGCGGTGGTACTTGGAGACGAAGACGAGAGAATGGATGTTGGTGTGAAAAGCGAAGACGAGAATTTCTAAGACCTGTCGTACGTATGTCTTGGTGGTGGATGCGTGGAACGAGTGCTGGTCCTTTTCTGATCTTCGAATGAGGATACACTGTGTGCGAAGGAAATATGCCCGAACCTCGGTTTTTCGCACTGCCAGATGGTTGATGAGTGTGATGAGTAATCAACAGTGATAATGTTCCTCGACTTTTCTTGTTGTTCTTGATCGCTGAAAGCGCCGAGTTGACCAGAACGATGATGTCGATTCTGGGATTATCGTTCCTTGTCGAGCAAGCCTGCCAGTTGGCGGTATATGAGAGCTGCTACCCCAACAGACTTGCGCGAGGAGTTGACAGAGGGTAGAATATCATAGAGAGTGATAGAGCAGGCAGTGAGAAAAAGCAGTGGTGGTACTCATACTCGTAAAATCAGATTTTCGCATTCGCCCGAGCATTCGGTCCCGACATAACCGGGTAAAGCGACTAAGTGCGTCTAAGGACTTTCCCGAGGTTTGCCGAGGAGCGAGGAGGAGCACCTCATGCAAAAATACCCCGAGTACGATATGGTGCTATGGTGCTATCATGATATGGGGATAGCTCGTTTTGCTTTGCATCTCGACGACTGCCATTGTCACTGCCACTGCCATATGGGAATACGTGATATAAAGGTCAAAGCACAAAGCACAATTAACAAGGTAACGTCATATAACTGGACCGAGGCAGAAGGAGAATGTGAACAGCCAAGAGGCGTTTGGTAGTATATGCAAAAGGCCTATATAGTATGATCCTTGCAGAGCTGCAGAGCCGAAAAGGTGATGTATTACAGGACAGACTATAGCATGGTACGAGGATGGAGAGAGTATAGGATAGAGGATGGAGCAGAAAAGCAGGGGACCATGAGACTGGTGTGACAAGTGACAAGTGACAACTATAAGATACCCGAGTCACGCAGAGCGTTTTGTAGGATTGTCTCCTTCACAGCGGCAAACACCAGTCGTATCTATTACAGTGTCCGTCAGCATGATAGCCCGTAGCTCGCAGCCCAAAAACCGCTACTACTCACATTAGAGGTATCTGTCGCCTGGGTCAAATGGGGGTATACAGACAACCGCGCTCTGTTCGTTTGGGTGAACCGCCACAGGATGTACTTCGCAGCCTTGTTGATGTCGGCTCCGCCAGTGTATTCGGGGAAATATTGGACCAGTGGTATTTTCGGTAACTTTTGCTTGAACAAGTCGATCTTGTTCAAAAACAGGATGACCGACGTCCGCAGGAACCATCTAGAGTTGATGACGCTTTCGAACAAGACGAGTGATTCTTGCATTCGGTTTTGTCCGCTCTCCTCCAGCAACACTTGATCGTACTCGGATAGTGCCACACAGAATATAATCGATGTGACCGCTTCGAAACCTGGATAATGTCAGCCAAGCTCAGGAGAGAGAGCACTCACAATGAATCCACTTCTTTCGCTCGCTCCGTTGACCTCCAACATCAAACATGTGGATGCTCAATTGACCCATGTTGAACCGTGTCTCGCTGATACCAGTTGTCTTTGTCCTCGCTCGCAACACATCCGCCTCGTCCGGTATGTAATCTGGCGCACCAACTTTCCGGATGTTGGCGAAGAAGTATGTTGCCGAGTCCATCAGATAAAACTCTGAGCTCCTGTCCATAACAGATGGGATGACAGGGTCGTGCCATAATGCCTCGATATTGTGCAGGATTTCGGGCGCAACGGTTGCTAAAGGATCGGTGTCCAAGCGGTACTCCAGGATTCGATCCGCGTACACCTGGTCGCTCTGGTCAGATCGTCGCAGCGAATGATAATCGATCGCAGGGGACTCACTCTGTTATTTGCATCGTCTGGGTCTACTCCGATCTTTCTCATCGCCATGATCAACGCCTGGGCCGAGTCAAGCACGTTTTTGTGCACAGTTTGTCTGAAGGTGAGCAGCTCGTCACGGGAGTAACCGTTCTGGTGGATAATCTTCATTTGCTTCACGATCGTTGATTTGCCCGATTCTCCAGAGCCTGCAGCAAGGTCAGCGCAAGTCACAGAGCACCGTGATCCCCACCGAACTCACCCAGCAGTAGGATCTTGCACTCTTTTCTAAACTTCTTCTGATCATCTTCTAATTGCCTATCGATGGCATTACTTCTATCTCTGTTCCCTCTTGAATCCGGCGCTGAACCCTCTGTCTCCGCCAAGGCCGCTGCTAGTGCCTGACTACCGCCTGCAGCGCTATTTGGTGTCGCTTCGCCATTGGCTTTGACGACCGGTGATGATGCGGGGCCGGTTGACTGGGGAGGACGTTGTGCTGGTGTGGATGCTGCGGGTACTTGCTTTGTTTCCGAGGGACGTTTGGGCTCATCCGAGGGTGTTGACATGCATCCGCCCATGGTGAGTGGATATGCACTGGATCAGAGACAAAGAGACGAAAGGAAATGGATGTGAAGGAATAATTGCTAGAGAGTGGGGCTGTTTAGCTCGATCCGCGGGTGAGACAATGATTCGGTGAGAAACAAGGAAGCGAGAAGGGGACTAGCGTGGAGAGTGGGCTGATAGGCATAGGGGGCCAGATGCGCGCTATTATGCCATCGAAGTCGCGAGCATGTGGTACCACGCATGCCCATGTCAAGTAGACGACCACTCACTGCTATGTTGTCCGTGTGCTCGTATCGACTGTCGAAATGTTGGCAGATGTATATTGGCCTGCCTGCACGGTCGAAGTGAAAGGTGACCAGTGCGAATCGAGGAGAACCAGCCCCCGCGTCACGTCTTTCTGAATCCGGTTGTGCTTGTTTTGCTGCCAGCTCGTCGTAATCCGTTACTCCTGTCTGTCCGTGGTCGAAGAGGTGCGTCTCAGCGTGAGTGTTATCTCTCTGGTCGTGGTGAGATGAAAGGATAGCTATCGTGGATGGGTTGGTAGTGTATGCTGAGTGATATGGTATGGGTGAAGCCGTGTGTTTGTATGGATTGTATTGTATGGCCGACTGATGTTTTCAGGTTGTATAAGGAGCAGAGCAGAGCACAGTGCAATTGGAATGGGAGAAAAAGGAACTCAAAAGGGAGAAAAAGGAGAAAAGGGGGAAATCCTCTATTAGGGAGAGAGAACGGCACCGTACAGCACTGTACAGCACCCAAGGAGACAGACCAGAGCGATTTATTATTTATATATTAGGTTTCCGTGCGTTTTTTCCCGTTTCCCTTCCAAAAGGGGCAATTATCGCTAAAGGGGACACAGGGGTGACTGGCACCGGTGATTCCGGGGGGCTCTGATGTTTTCGTACTAGTGCTTTTGTACTCGCATTACAAAACGCTTTTCTAATGGGCGCGGGTCACGAACCGTAATCAAGCTTGTCTCTCATGTCTCATGGGCGTGCTTGCAGATCATCTCAGCTGTCCAGCATTACGCATTGCGGTATAGCAAATAAGCTTGTTCCTCAATCAGCTTGCAGGCGATACCAGCAATGGAAGCAATAGAAGCGGAGAGCAAGCGAGCAAGCGAGGCGAACAGGCGATCACGGACGTGTTTAATCTGTCGATCACACCGCCTGGACGACTGCCAGTGAGCAAAGAGGCTTTTGCGGTCTGTCTCAACGTACCTCCTCTTCCGGTCAAAACAATGACGTTCCCCATTGTTCGCTGTACGTGAATACGTGATGGACGCATTGATCCCGCTCAGAAATGCGTCGAACCGATGCACAGAGGACGGGCAATGATCATGTCGATCACTTGTGTACCTCGGTCATGTCTTCGGCGATCCTTGTCAGCGCATTCACCCTGCATCAGCCGGATGGCTGTATGCTGCTGTCGCATACTGGCTATACCGCATGTCCAGTAATGGTAAAGCTGGTTACAACCGCCGCGCACAAAAACGACGCCACAGGGCCAAGAGATCAGAGAGGTACGAGGGAATCTGGGTCCAGAACCCTGTGGCGTCAAACCTGAAATCTGCCTGATCGAGCGAGGTCAACTTGTTCAATCCCACAAGCAGTGTCCTTCTCGTTCTCGTTGTTCGTCTTGTCGACTACCACGACTACTAATACTGAGTGCTGCTGCGCAACGAGGTCCCACGGAAGATGCAAAGGCGTCGCGGCCCTGTCAGATGCCGTGAAGCTTAAAGCCTCCTCTGATCCTTTTCCCTTTCCTGCAAACAGAATATCATGCAGAATGCACAGATACAGTACAGAAGAGATGTGCAAGCGAGTCTGGCGATTACAAGCAATCACAAGTATAATTACGATGTCTCGTAATCGTGCACTGTGGATACTGTATGTGCAGCGCAGACCACGAGGCGGGGGCGCAGGGAATGAGTAAGGTATAATGTTCGACATGTTCGGCGAGTTCGCTTATGAAGTACTCGATAGTACTCGGAACAAGTGCGCTGTGGGACACCGCGCATCACTGCATACAGTATGCTTTCGGCACTCGAATAAAGTTCGGCACCGGCCAAGGGCCAGCGGCCATTGGCACTCGGCGTCGTTCCAACGTTATCGATGCGATGGACAATGCCCATGTACGAACGCCGACAGGATAGTAGAGTTTTATGATGAGAGAATGAAAGATGGCGAACCGCATAAAAGGGGCTGACACTGACAGAGAAAGAACCGGTATTTGCAAAACGCGAGCTACGGGAACATTGAAATAGGGGAATAAGGCGATAGTGGAACAGGGGATCAGTCGGTGCCTCGTCGATCATACAGTAGCCGTGGCGCTCGGCTCAGGCCCTGTCTTCTCCCTTTTATGGCGTTCCTGCGGCGCGAGAACACTGCTTTTAATAGCTGTCGCAGCTGTTATCAGTCGTCAAGCCGAACAGACTGTACTACATTCAGAAGCTGGCATTGCACAGGTGTGACGTTAGCACGGTACGGACTACCTGATGTATGAAGGCTACATCCTCGCTGGCGTCGGGGAACCAAGAGCCGCCTCATACGCATATGAGCAATGAACAACTCGAGCTGCATGTACGGCCATGCGAATGAATAGCCGCCGAGAGCGCTTTCATCTCGAGCCTCGGCGCGGAATCGGATGTTGTGGCGTACTGTACCCTGCAGTGGGCGGTATGCGGCGTACGGTGTGCAGTGACCATCGAGAGAAGGAGAACGTACTGTATTGGCAGTCCGCTATGTTACACAGCGCTGGACTTGATATAGTATGTCCATCATCCGGTTCCGGATTGCTCGTGTCGTGTCGCATGTACAGGAGTGCTCAGCCACAGCCGGTCGATCAGCGCCTTTGGTTCCTTCGGTTCCTAAGGCGATCAACTCTGCGTACGAAATGATGCTTATCCCGTCACATGACACACCGAAGCGCGAGCCTGCGTTGTACATGTCGAATGGGATGGACCGAGACGACCAAAGTCTACCTCGCTCGAATCTCACAGCTGATCAAATTGCAGTAAATCTTGCTGAAACATCACGTCGTTACCGTAAGCAAATACACAAATACACAAATACACTACTACTACTACTACTATCGTTAAGATCACTTACGGTAGCCCACTACTGTATTGCAGGCTTTGTCTCACGCCTGCACTGTACGGGGCTATGTGGCTGCGAGAGTACGTGAGTACGTGGGTACTTAGAGTTTTTGATTTGATTTGCTTCGATTTGTTCATTGCTGGCATGCATGCATACTGCGTCTTGTCGTTCATGTGATCGCGGCCACATGATCGCTTTGTACGTAAATACGTAAAAGTGACTGAAATATTACCAACGCCGTCGAATAAGTGATGAGTGGCTGCGTCAACAGGTGGACAGATAGACGGATCATCGGGCGCGACTCCGTTTCCTCGCCGCGGTGCACATTGGCGTCGCAGCGGTATCGCACCCTCCGGGACAATCAGCCTGCATCTCCCAGCCTATTAGACGTCGACAGATAGTCAGCCTCGCCGTACATCTACCAACACTGTAGAGCGACTTGGGGATCACGGCGATGTGGCGGCGGAAATAACGGTATATCACGCACCTAGACCATCTTGGCTGTTGGTGAGGTAATTGCACTCGTACAATACCCCATTCTGGCACTCGTATTGCCCTTTGGCGCACAGCCCAGAGCTCGTGCCAGTGGCCGTGCCGGCTGCAGCTGCAGTAGACGTAGCGGTGACTGTTGCGCTCTCGGCCGTGGCAGAAGAAGTGGCACTTGCACCGGCAGCGGCAGTCGGAGTCGTAGTCGCAGTAGAAGACGCGGCGGAACTCCCGCTTGCGCCCACGGTAGCTTTCCACTCGGGCGGTGGGACGACAGTGTTCGTCGCCTGACCGCCATTATGTCCTCCGCCAGTATACACCGTGCTGGCAGAAGTAGGCGAATAGATATCGGACCCCGGGGCCGGAGCCCAGATTTGATTATCGGTGATCTTGACTGTAAGGCCGCTGGGGTTATTGCCGTTGTTGGAGTCGCAGTCCCCGTCCATCATCTTGAGGTATGGCGTGACTGCGGTGCGACGAGAAGAGTCACATTAGACTAGGTGTTAGGGTACTAGATCGCGGAGGAGAAGGGAGAGGAGACAAGGGAGAAGGGGTGATTCACCGCCCATGTCGATCACGGGAGCTGTGATGGCCGCTCCGCACGAATCCCATAGGACCAACGGCTCGTCGTACTCCACCTCCGATCCATCTGCGAGGAAGATTTTCACTCTGACGCAATCTATATGTAAGCATGCTAGTCGTCTGACCGATACACAGCGCACAGCGGCACTGCTGCAGTACTTGATAGTCGACTCACTCTTTGCCACACCACGCACTCAGGTCGAAATCCATCATTGTGGCGTTCATCGCTACAGCATGTACTTCATCATCAGGAAGCTGCCTCTTCGCAAGATGGAGTATTGCAGCGGCGTAAGACGTCAGCTTCAGCACGTACCGACAATCCGATTCGTCGCGAGGTCGGTATACGAAGGCCCGTTCTGCTCGCAGTGCGGTACCGCTGAAAGGGTATCGCTGGCTCCACCGCGACTAGCACAGAGATTCCCATCGGTCGCATAGCCGTAGTCGTAATAACTAAGCACATTCATCAGCTCGACTGCGATAGCAAGTAGTGACAGGAACGAGCACGACGCACAAGGTGGCAGTCACGTCCTCGAGGGTGTATAGCGCTTCGTAAGCTCTCACCCCGACCAGCGAGGCGAGCGATATCGCCAGAGTCAGAAAGGTAAATAGAGTAATGACGACCATTTTCCCGGAGTACGACTCCTGCCCGTATATGCGAATGAGGGAAGTGCAGCAACAGCGAAAGACAAGTTTGAAAAGCGTCAGTACGATGGATGAGGTAGCGGCTGCATCTCAGTTTCACAGTCTCACCATTGCTCAGCTCGCGCCCGTCTAGTAGCCGTCCCCTGGCTTACGATATTGGGAGGGGAGTTCCCCCGAGTGAAACTTCTGCTTTTCTGCGTACCTTTGATCGTCCATTGATTCGCTCCGTGAAGATGAAAGGATACGGTACTCACAGGCAAACTGCCACTGACTGCAGCAACTCGGCAAGCCGAAATCGGTCATCCGTTTCCAAAATTGACTGCGCTACGGTAAATGATTATTACATAATTTCCTCGATTCGGTGAGTGATGATTCGCGTGGATGACACCATCGTACATCATCGCTGTTTTTAGTTTTGGGATTGATTTGGGTGACATGGCGAGCACTAGCACGAGTCTGTCCAACATCGTGCAATGGTGTGATACGGCACGCCCTACCCATACCCAGCGGTCAGGCTGGCGATGCATATATGTATCTAGGTATACCTCGTGCGACATCTTATCCAGCTCTATTCGACTTTCTTTGAGCTTTACTGTAAAGCAGCACCGAACGCGACTCACTACGACTACCACGACTACTACTGCTCACCCACAGACTATAGACAACAGACTGTAGAATCAAGAACCAATACTCAAGACGACATGACTCAATACAAGTTGTACGGTCTCGTGGCGGACGCTTCTCAACCGGAGACAAGACCGTTCTCGCCTCATGTCTGGAAGACGAAGCTTGATCTTGCGTGAGTTGGTCTTTGCCTCTCCCTCGACATGCACTGTAAACGCATTGCTGGTTGGTCTGCTGACTTCCTATTCACACGATCAGCTACCTAGGCATCCCCGTTGAGCAGATCAACAAGACTTTTCCCCAGATCCGCGGCGAACTCGCAGACCTGACAAAGAACCCCGCTGTTACTGTGCCCACCATCGAGGTCGACGGGCACTTCACTACGGACTCTTGGAAGATTGCCGAAAAGGTGAGTTTCATCATTGCTCTCTCTTTGTACAGCGGTCTTGAGGATTAGGCTGATCCTCATCATCGTCGCAGCTCGAGGAGGAGTATGGTACCCCGGACAAATCGCTTTTTGGGGGTAAAGGCAACATTGCCGGAAAAGAATTTGCAAAGTTCGTTGAGATCTGGAGCAACACTACTCTGGCCAACGAGCTTCGTCCGTTCGTAGGCGCCGCCGTGAGTGTGCTCTTTCTTCAATATCATCATCTCAACGGAGCTCGGTAGCTCACTGAGCTACCTCGAACTCTCCACTACTGCTACTGCTACGCTGTTTACTGATATTAGCGTGACCGCACAGGCTTATTTCCGCCTTGACGATCCCTCGAAAGAGTACTTTATCAAATCGAAATTCGGCGGCGACGTCTCCAAACACGCGGCACTAGTCGAGAAACTCTCGAACAGGGACCAGCTCGAGACACAATTATCACTTGCGCGTACCCGCCTTACAGTCATCGAGGCTCTACTGGGATACAAGAAGGAGAAGGGAGAGGAATTATGGTTGACTGGCCAACCGTCGCATGCCGATTTCTGCCTTTTTGGTTGGTATGCCAGTTCGTCCCTTTATTCGGAAGTTGTCGAGGGCGTTTGGAGGCATGAGGATAATCCGTTAGTCGCCGAGTGGCTCGATCTCGTCTTGAATAGCGGCTTGGTCAACAAGGCCGAGCTGGAGTTGTGATGCAAGATAGAGCGTAGAGCGTGAAGGACAATAAATGCATGTCATCAAGCAGTCGCCCTGGATGATTACAACGATTTTGTTCTTCGCGACGGACAACAGCTGTTCACTGTTGACTGTACTAACCAGATATCTGACATCTATTCTTGGGCTTGAGCAGCGGATATCTCAGTCGTCGGGCATAGTCCTACACAAACAGGCGATGACCAAACGATAATGGCAAATTACTGCTTGCTGCCTGAACAACTGATTGCAACCACTAAATGCACTACTCACAACGCACAGACCACCACTCCACCTCTCCACCTCTTTATCATCGAGAAGCATCCTTTGGACACTTCTTCACTCTTCTTCTCTTCGCTCACCTCTCTTGGAGGGATACTTTTACCAGACGCCCACCCAACCGTTTTATAGTACCCACACACAGCAGATCATCTGCGTCTTCACGATGCCAGAACCAATGGATATCGACCTCTCGCTTGATGAGGTGAGTGCTCAGACACCTCCTTCATCCGCTCATTTGCTTTCCTTCGTGTGGTGTATGATATGCGTGCTGACGAGATACCGTACAGATTATCGAGAAGAAACGTCTCGCCACTATATCCTCGGCCGCAAGCAATGTCAACAGCCACAACGTCATCCATAGCAACAAGGTCAACAACAGCATTAACAACACTGCTCAGTTCCGTACTTCCGCTCCGTCTCGCTCGAGGTCGAAGAGGAGTCGCCCGTCGCAGCGACAGCGACAATCGAGATCTAGTCGATCCCAAGCTGAAATGGACCTGGACTTGACTCTCGACGAAGTGCGTTTTCTGCCCGCGAGGCCCGCTCATTCCAGTCTCGATTCACTCCTGAGGACTAGAGATACGCTCAGGCTGACACGAGCCTACTGTAGCTGATCGCCAAGCGAAAAGCGCAATTGCCCACTCGCGGCTCATTCCGCCGTGCGCGACCGCAGAACCAACACCCACACCCTTATCAACGTCGATTCCCTCATTCCACCCCCCTCAGCTCCGCTTCCCCCGCCTCTCGCCGCTTCCCTTCGCGATTCGTGACGATCGGTCTCTTCTCGCGCGATGTGACCCCGTCAGAAATCAGGGACATGCTTCAGCAGGAAGTAGGCCCAGTGGAGGAGATCAGTATGGGGTTGCGAGGTATGGCGCACGTCTTGTTCAGGTGGTTGCAGGGTTGGGACGCGTTCGATCGTTGTAAGTGCACTCTTTTGCTGGCTTGTCGATGGTATGTAAGAGGGGCGACTGAGCTAAGCTGCTTAGTCAACGGTCAATGGCTTGACGGCAGTAAGTTCCCCGATAGCTGTAAGACTCTCAAAGCGATACTCATAGCTCACACTCTCACAGCTGCAAGGCTGTTCGTGCGGGTCCTTCCTCTTGCGCCACCACCACAGCGTCCAGGCTTCGCACGAGGACCGATCAGGATCTAGAGTCTGGTAGCTTGGGCAAGAGAAGTAAGCTTTTGGGCTGTTGATAAGTGACGATAAGCTGAAGTACATCGGGTAAGATTGAATATAGTCAACAACCCAGGCTTGGGCGAAAGGGAGTGAGTACCAGCTTCCTCCCCGCTGTCAGTCAAAGATGAATAGCTGATTCTCCCAATGATCAGATCATTAGCTCGCCGCATCTCATTCAACGACATGTTGTAGTCCCAATCATCCTCATAGTGATTCCGACAATTCTCCCACAAGTGCTTCTCTCATGTACCGAAAAACAATCGCGATCCCTTGATGCAAGGTTATGATGACGCGGGATTGCTTCGCAGACGATGAAGAGAGTCACGCCTCTTGCTGATCTTTCCCGACTGTCGCGTGCATGTCTTCCTGGAGGGTTATCGACAGTCGCGGTGCGTAGCGTCATTCGTCTTCGTGATGGACACGCAGACGAAGTCCACCATATTCATACTATACAGATACATGACAACAACTACGCGCCTTCGCCACCTATCATCAACCGCGGGGATCAGCGTTATTACAGACTACACTTCAAGTACTAAAGAGTATGGCTGGACTCACCACTCTCATTTGTGAACTCGATATGTTTCTGGATATCGGCCAGAGTGACTGTTGGTCTATTGACAGTGATGGCTTTCTCGAAATCGCTCAGACCTAATAACGGTTCTAGTAACTCGTCCGAGGCGACATCTGTCCATGTCTTCTCCACTGCCCCTTGGGCGCCGGGCGAACATGGCGTGAGCTTGGTCTGCGGGCCTTCGGGAGTGTCGATGGTCACCTATATTTTCGACGTTAGTCAGCATGCTCGTTTGATATCTTTTGTATACGAAGCACTTGGTGGTAACGAGGTCATTTACTCACCTCATTGAAGTGCGTAGCGGAAAGGACCTTTCGCACAGGCTGCATCAGTGCATCGCGCACAATGACGGCAATATCGCTTCCAGAGTATCTACGATTCGCAACCCAGTGATCAGCGCAAATACACCTTCGCCTACTGAAAATTCAGACGTAGGAAGACGTATGGCAGACTACTCACCCCTCGGTCTGCTGCGCGAGCGAGGTAAAGTCCTGAGGCGATAGACCGTGCGGTGTGGTGCCGACGTTGAGCTCGAACATTCTCCGACGAGCTTGGACGTCGGGCAGTGGGATGTATATTCGCTTCTCGAATCTGGGCGAGTGTGTCGTCAGTCATGTTTCACACCAAGGGCGAAGGCAGGCAGTGGATCTCGCAGAGCAATCAGACGGATACTTCTCCGCTTTACTATAGTGAAGACACGCCCGCCAGCCCAGACATAGACAGAAAACCAAGACTCACCGTCTCTTGATAGCTGGGTCCAACTGCCACGGAATATTCGTTGCACCCAAAACTAACACGCCCGTATCGTCGTTGCCTACACCGTTGATCTGAACCAGGAACTCCGTCTTGATCCTTCTACTCGCTTCTGATTCTCCCTCGCCTCGTGTCCCGGTCAAAGAGTCGATTTCGTCGATGAAGATGATTGCGGGTTTCTGCTCGCGTGCCATTTGGAACAATTGCTTGACGAGGCTGCGCGTCCACATTCATTGACATTAGACACTGCCCCCAAGTGACACGAGTGATTGTCATACTGTTACAGTACTTGGAGAGATGCGATGATGCAGTGATATGGAGAAGGAGAAGTGCACGACTCACCGCTCCGACTCGCCCATCCACTTTGAGACGAGATCACTACTGCTGACGCTGAAAAAGGTGCTTTTCGCTTCTGTCGCCACGGCTTTGGCCAAGAAACTCTTACCCGTTCCAGGAGGACCGTAGAGCAAGATACCCCTCCACGGCGTTCTCTTGCCAGTGAAGAGCTGCGGGAACTTGATGGGCAGGATGACAGCTTCCTTGAGCGCTTCCTTCGCTTGCGCCAGACCCGCCACGTCGTCCCACTGCACATTCGGCGATTCGGATAAGATAGCGCCCTGTAATCCCTGTCGAAGCTTCTTGATCTCCGGATCGTCCGACCCTCCACCACCGCCTTCTCCGCTATCCCCTTTCACGTCGGGCCCGCCAGCGCTCGACCCGCCCGGACCGCCGTTGGCCCCCACTTTCGCTTTCGTCCGTTTCTCCTCCGACTTCGCAATGTGCTCCTTCAGCTTCTCAGCGCGGTCCAGGTACTCGGTGAACTTTTTCCGGATCAGTTCTTTGAGCTTGTCGTTCTTCTCGTCTATAAACGAAGGGAGCGTCAGTCTCAAGCATCAAGTCCAAGTCAAGCAGTTGAACATACACTTCATCGCCTGTGAATCAACGTAGTACGGTGATTAGCGTAACTCGAGGATTCTCATGGGAGGCGACATACCATCATAAAGTAATCTAGCGCATCCTGGTACTGCTTGTATGCCTCCTACGATAATGACGATGCGTCAGATAGTCTATCCATTCTCAAGGTGGCAACACCAGGTGAGAGGTGAAGGAGTCAGAGACCCACCGCATAGTTCTGCTTGACATCCTCGTCAATAGCCTTTTGCACCAGGGCAATGGCTTTCTGCGAGTGAGGGCGGTGTCAGCGTGCATCGCTGTTGATCTGCAGAGCGGCGAAGGGACTCACGTCGAGAAAGTTGGAGTTGCTCATTGTCGTTGTTGATGCATAGACAGCGGCAATGGCAATGACGATGATGAAGAAAGAGCGAGAGATAGATAAACGAGTGACGCGTGATTCCTGTGATCCCTGCTCTCGAGTGCATCAAGTACTTTATACACTCCCGGTTATACAATCCCACTCGGACAATTACACCTCTATCCTCGTCTTTCTCTTTATTTACCATCGATAGAAGATTGCATCCATCCATCCAAGCTTCGAGCGACTTGGGACAAAAGCGGAACACGATGGCGAGCGCGTCGGGATACAACCACCACCGATTTGCCAGAGCTGTGCTTAAGAAGTCAAGGAAGTGGGAGCCGTCTTTGGCCGTTCAGCTCTTTCCTACTCATTGGCGATTCGAGAACTCTGTGAGTGTCTTCTCTACCATGATCTTGTGGCCCGTGATCTGGCAGCTTATACTGCGTCCACCAGCCGGTCAACTTCCAGTATGATGGTCCGATGAAGGTGGGTCCTGTCGTTCCATTCATCTTGACATCTAAGGACATCTAGATATATTACTAATTCACAAGAATACCGTATACTAATATCGATGCAACACCATAGCCCTTCCTCATGGCCCTCCGATCCCAAGTAATCCCAACCTCCCTCGTGCCATTCCTGTACGACATCACACCACCCGTATCCTTCGTGGACGGGTGTCTGGTCGTGGAAATACAGGACTTTCGGAAATCGCCCGAAGTGCGGTCCAGGGTCGTCATGCGTCCTGCGGCCGAGACGCTCGCTCAGACGATCGATGTCATGCTGGAACGCAAAGGGCTAGGCGACGAGCAACTGGCTCTAGAGCTCGAGTCGAGGATCCTCGTGCGTCTATCTCCATCGTTCGATTCTTTCATCAATCATGAAGAAGGTTCAGCTGATACAGTACTGCACAACGTGTCTACGACGCAGGCCGCGACGTCCGCTCCGCTATATCTCGGCACGTCAATACTAGCTACGCGCAATGCCGTCCTAGCCCTAAATCTCACTTCGCCCGCTGGACCGACCCTATCAGCCGAAGGATCCGTACGGTCCCCTTCAGCAATGATGGAAGGCGACAGTAAATCATCTTTGGACCGGATGCGCAAACTGCTACGCGCAGGCGAGCGGACAGGCCCGTTCCAGCCCAACTGGTCTATCCTGCGCTTGAAGGAGCGTATAGAGAATCTGCGCGTGCAGAGGGAAAGGGAACGAGAGGCGCGGGCGCTCGCGGGCTCGAATATGGGTGCGGAAGGGATGGATGGGAGACCCGGTACAGCTGGGAATGGCACTGGTGCTGGCGGTAGTGCAGGTGCGGGTGGAGCGGGAGGTGGAGCGACTGGAGCCGAAGGCGGCGAGAAGAAGAAGACGAAGAAGAAACGGCCGCCCCCCGTCGATGAAGAAGAGGAGAAAAAGGAGACTAAACCCAAGAAAAAGAAGAAGACTGCTGCCGCTGCCGCCGCTGCTGCTGCTGCGGCTTCAGATATAAAAGCGGAAGCTAAGACCGAAGCCGAGCCGCCTGCACCAGCACCGAAAAAGAAAAAGGCGCCAGCCAAGAAAGATGATAGCGCAACGACCGCTGCTGCTGCTGCTGCAACTGCGACTACTACAGATAAGCCCAAGAAGAAGAAAACGGAGAAGAAGAAGGACGATGAAGGGCTGTCTGTGGGAGTGGGGCTGAAGACTTAGGCTGTAGCGAGGTAGCGTGGGCGAGAGGAGCGGATCATCTTTGCGTGAGTAGCATGAAAGGCAGTAGAGCAGCCAATGTAGAAGTACATAGATACATGTTGTACAACCTTGTATGAGATACCTGACACATCATACTCGAGTCACCTATTGTTCCGATCTTTCTCCTTCTCTCGACGACGTTTCATCTCCAGCCTGTCGAGTCAAGTAAGAATGGTCGATCAGCGAGGATCGACTAACGATCACTCCAAGTAGAGCAGGGACATACGTAAGAAGAACGACCTCGACCACTTTCTCCACTGCAGCAGCGTCATTCTCGCCCGGCTCCCTCTTCCCAAATCTAGCCTTTTCGATGATTTTGGCATATGAATTGACAAAAAGACGTAGTGCGCCATTATCGCCTACTGCGTCCGCGGCGGTGCACAGCGGTTCGAGCGAGAGGGGCGGGGCTGTGGTGCCTGCGCCTGCGCCGGTGGGACTGGGGGCGAGCGCCTGGCCTGCTCGCCGGGTAAGTTGGGTATTAGCACTGCGTATACAGGAGATGCGAAAGTGGGATGCGACGTACGCATGATAGGTAATGTGGATAGGATGTATGTCCTAAAGTGTTGATTCTCCCATTTCGTTCCTACGTATCACACCGAGCCCGTCAGCCTTAAAACGTCTTCATAACAGCCCACGGATAATAGCGATCGACAGTCAATGCCAGATAAGAGATGATAGATGAAGACTGGTCGTGCAGACTCACCTGGCCTACCCCAACCTTCCTGCTGGCCAGTAGTCGCCTGGGAGATATGCGCAATGACGGCCGTCCGACTGTACTCGGTCGTAATATGATCCGCGACTTTCTGCTCGCCGCAACCACGTCAACATCAGCATGATGAGAAGTCTAAGAATGGTCTGCTAGCGACTTCAACGCACCTTGGGCAGATCGACGTGTTTCGTCGGGATGTACGGTTTGGGCATTGTCCTCAGGATCTTCTTCACGCTCAGCAACCTCGACCAAACGTGGGATATCGATATGATGCCCTGTGATCACGACACAAGCGAGTAGACGAGTACTTGAGTAAGCATCAGAAGACCCTCTGTAGCAAAAACTCTACAGAAAGAGAGAAAGAGAGCGAGAGAGAAAAGAGACAACAACGCACCAGAGCAACATACGCTCCGACCATAACGATGATATTCCACTTCCGCTGCCCGCCCGTGCGCCACGCCTGAATCCCAAGACCATATGCCGATCCAGCCAAGAGCACAGCGATAATCAGGATGATGAGGTAGAAGGACCCATGATACAAGAAAGAGAGGAAGCCGCGCGATGTTATTGTCGGTTTCAGGCGCCGTCGTCGTCGTGCCCCACTACGATGCGGGTTTTGGGAGTGTCCTGCGACATTACTCTTGCTGCCGCTGACGGGATTGCCGTTGGGCGGCGGCGGTCGTGACGATGGCGGTGGGTACAGCGGCGCGTTGCGGTGCAGGGACATCGTGCGTTGTGTTATTGGAGCATGTCGTTCGACTTTGTACGGAGACGCAGTCGATCAATGTAGATAATGACGAGTCCAAAATCGGAAATGACAGTTTTGACGATAACAGTGACAACAACAACAATTCTGAGACAACTCTGTTTACACCAAATGTATACATTTACTACCGGCTGAAACCCATTCTATTCCAGACCTATCTCTGTCTCGGCCAGACCATGACACCGGTCAAGCTATAGCTACAGCCGCAGCGACGACTACACATGCACTTCTGCCATCCATTACATGGATTTATACTTATGCGAAACGGTGCTGCTCCAATTGCCTTTCCAGCGCGGAACCGGGGTGTTCCTCCACGTCCGCACCGGTGTTGGCGGTATCTGAAAAAGCGGGCCCGACCCCTGCTCCAAGCTCATGTGGTGCGGGAGGCGCAGGCGGAAGCTCGTGTCTGCGTGAAAAATTCCAGTATGATCAGTACAGTGCCTGATATCATACGAAGTATTGATATCGACTTACGACTCTTTCCTTTGTGGTTGAGCCACGGCGTGCTGTCGGACCAAATAGCGGAACGACCGGACTTCGTCCACTATAAGATCACGCATGCCGGCCGTCGAGTCTTCTCTCTCGAAGCCAAAGTCAAAGGGCTGCGCGATACTGATAAGCCCTTGCCTCAAATAGAACAGCTTAGGTCACTCACCACCTCACACAAAGGCTCATCAGCGGGATCATGCCACACGGACAAGCTAAGATATGTCAGCTGGGCTCCTAGGTGAGTAGGCCAACACTCACTATGGGTGCTCGAGCGCCTGTTCACAGCTGAATCGTTTCAGCGGGTCGAACATGAGAAGCTTTTGCAGAAGATCCAGGGCAAGAGGCGAAGCGTTAGGGTAGAGAGCTTTGAACTGCACCCGGGGCTTGATAGGCAAGGACCGAATATAGCTGGGACAACGACTGTCAGCACGGAAGATGGATTGAATGATTCATCAACTCACTCTTGAGCTCGAGGACTACCAACACGACGCAAAGTATCTTCTGTGGGTGTACCGAGCAGATTGAGGATTTTGTTCAGTTGATCGACGTAGTCTTCTCCTTTGAATATGGGTTTGCCGCCTAAAAGCTCGGCCAAAATGCAGCCCACGGACCACATGTCGACTGGAGAGATTGAAGTCAGTGGTGTTTATCGATGTTATGTGTGCGAGTGCACTAACTGCTTGATGTCTGTAGTAGAACTGCATCAGCGTTGCGACAGGGTTGAGAGTGGAGTGTGAGATTCGCTTACATAGTTGGCAAAGCTCAACATGATCTCTGGCGCTCTGTACCATCGAGTGGCCACGTCTAGAAGGATTGATCAGTTGATGTAGCGATAAATATCGCGATAAGGGCACTGACATTCAGTCATGAAGCCCGCTTGGCCCTGATCCGTCTGCACAGCCCCAGGCTGGAACCCTCTCGCCAACCCGAAATCGCAAATCTTGAGCTCGCAATCCGCATTAACGAGCAAATTTCCCGGTTTGAGATCTCGGTGCAGGACGTTGGCTGAATGGATGTACTAGATGTGTGGGTTAGCTACCAGATCATTGAAGAGGACAAGGGTTTACCGGACTTACTTTTAGGCCGCATAGAGTCTGATAGAGGAAGGATTGGAAGTGGGCGTCCGATAAGGGTTGTCCTGAGCGTATCTGCGAGGAAGATCAGCTCTTTGCTTCCGAGTGGAGTTTCACGAACAGATGAGCTGCATACTGACAATAGCGTGCAGATCCGCCTCCATCAGCTCCTCGTAAAGGTAAACTTCGCGGAACTGTCCTGATCCAGGAGGATCAAAGACAATGTCCATATCGTAGAGACTGCAGAAAGGTCAGCTTATTATGGGACCCAAACCTCTTAAGCAGCTGACCATGTGATCTGCAGGTTCTCATCAGCACGGGAACACCATTGAATATCTGCTACGGCACTCACGTTCTTATGACCTCGGAAGTGATGGAGCAATCTCAATTCTCTCAAACATCGTTTTGTCAAGATCTAATGAACAAGGGAAGGGTCAAGTCATGATCAGCAAAGATGATCCCCGAGGTGTGACAGCTCTGACTGACCTTCTTCTGAAAGACATTGGTAACCTTTTTCACCGCACAAGTCTCTCCCGTCTGAGCGTTTCGCGCTGAAGCTACGCAGCCATACGCGCCTTGACCCAGCTCTTTGACGAATTGCCAAGGTTGTTGGAGGACGCTATGGAGTCATCACAATCGTTATCAGCGCGAGCAATAACGAAGAGGGACTGAAATCAGCGTCGAGGTGAAACGGGAACAGCCTGAAGTAGCAGGAAGAGATACGCGTAATGTGCTGTGTATCAAAGGTGATATGACTTACTAGACGTTGTTGGGAGTCTGGAAGATCTGACGAGGAGTAGCGTCCATTGTGACTAGCCGTGCTTGATCAACAGCTGCTCGCTACGAGAATAGATGATGTGAGGGAGAAAGGACGATAAAGGAGTGGTGAAGTGATCTCAACCTATGCAACAGAAGAAGATACCGCGCACCGCTATTGCTTGGTACGTGCGGAGAAGTCACGTGGCACAACAGGGATACCCCGCATCAAGCTGCGGGTGCGTGGACGTGCCTAACGATGGTGCGACACGCTTGATAATGCTTATTAGCATGCCTAATATATCACCCGCTTAACGCTATTCGAGCTGAAATAATTCTCAAAATCATTGTGCCATCAACCATCAGTCATCCAGATTGATCAGCTCCTCTAGCCTCTCTTATCCGTTTCTTGACCCCAGCAACGGCTCAGCAGACCTCAGACATGCCACCACGTGCCCCACCGAAGCGCACCGCGGCTACAGCAGGACCGTCGACGACGCCAGCTCCTCGAGCCAAAGTACCTCGAGCCGGACCTTCCCAAGTCGAGACGAAGCCGCGGATAGGTGCTGCCTCAACTTCGACCGCAACAAGGGGCAAAGCACCTGTACGCGGACCTCCTGGAGCAGCTGGGGCTAAAGGTGTAGACTCGAAACCGCCGATCAACCATGGCGAGGAGGAATGGGCGGCTTTGATGCGGGAGACGTATGGTGGCAAAACCACTGACAAGGGCGCGGACTGGTATGCCAAGGGTGTCAAGACTGTCGAGGTGAGTTTCCCAAGCTATCGCAGAAAGATGATATTGATAATTGCTGTAGGACAAGTGGGAGTTGCTACCTGCGTTCCTCAAGGTCAAAGGACTTGTAAAGCAGCATCTCGACTCGTTCAACTACTTTGTCAACGTGGACATCAAAGCGATCCTCGCGGCCAACTCGCACGTTGTATCCGACATAAACCCCTACTACTACATCCGCTATACGGATATCAGTGTTGGCCAACCACAGCGGCACGACTCGAACCAGGTCGCTTCTCGACTCACGCCGATGGAATGTCGATTGACCGACTCGACGTACAGCGCCCCTATTTTCGTTGATATCGAATATCAGGGCGAGGAGAAGAGGAACAAGCAGCGAGGCGTGCAGATTGGCATGTTGCCTGTCATGCTGAGGAGTGATCTGTGTCACTTGAAGGGCCGCAACGAGGCAGAGCTCGCGAGGATGGGCGAGTGTCCCATGGACCCAGGAGGATATTTCGTCGTGAAGGGCACGGAAAAGGTCATTTTGGTCCAGGAGCAGCTGAGCAAGAATCGTATCATCGTCATGAGAGATCCGAAGAAGGAGGAGGTACAGGCCGAGGTTACATCGTAAGTGACATCCCTCCTCCTTGCTGTCGTTTGTTTTCAACGATATACCGTCGAAATGCGGGAAATATTAGTCATGGCCACTGCTTGAGAACACTCCCATCGAGGAGACTACCCGTACTGACCTAATCACAGCTCCACCCACGATCGTGTCGTCAAGACCTATGTGGTGACGAAAGCTAAACGCTTATATCTCCGTCACAACTCGTTCAAGGAATACATCCCAATCGTCATTGCCCTCAAAGCAATGGGTATCACAGCAGACAAGGAGATTCTACAGCTTATTTGTGGTTCCGACGAGCGGTATCAAGAGGCGTTTGGTGTGTCATTGGAGGAAGCGGCTAAGTGAGTCAATTAGATCACGCTTTGAGCTGACCTTCTAGGGAGAAAACCTTCACTCGGCGACAAGCATTGGAGTGGATCGGTGCACGTGTATCGCCTAATCAAGCCAAGGATGACGGCTCTTCCGCGCAAAAGCTCACTCCAGCCGACATCGCCTCTCAAGCACTCGCGGCAATGGTCTTGGGTCATGTGCCCGTGCGGAACATGAACTTCCGACCGAAGTGTATCTATCTCGCAACGATGGCTCGAAGAGTCCTCATGGCTATGGTGGATGAGCATATGGTCGATGATCGGGATTACGTCGGAAACAAGCGTCTTGAGCTGTAAGTCTGCATCTTCTGGACGCCTGCTGACATTCAGTGCTGGACAACTTCTGTCACTGCTTTTCGAGGACTCTTTCAAGACATTCAACAGTGAACTGAAACGTAGGATGGACAAGATATTAGAAAAGAAGTCTCGCGCCGGTCCGTTCGACGCCGGAAGTCTGATTAAGCAAGGAGGTGACCCCATCACATCCGCTTTTGTCAGATCGATATCTACCGGTAACTGGTCGTTGAAGCGTTTCCACGTCGAGCGAGCTGGTGTCACTCACGTTCTTTCCCGGCTCTCCTTCATCGCCGCGCTTGGTATGATGACGCGTATCTCTTCGCAATTCGAGAAGACACGAAAAGTCTCCGGTCCTCGTGCTCTGCAACCCAGTCAATGGGGTATGCTGTGTCCATCAGATACCCCAGAAGGAGAAGCTTGTGGTCTGGTCAAGAACTTGGCATTGATGACGCATATCACCACCGACGTTCCCGAGGATCCGCTCATCAAGATCGCGTTCTTACTCGGTGTCGAGGATATCTCACTAGTCACCGGAAACGAGCTCTATCGACCTGGCGTTCACATGGTGCAAGTCAACGGTAGTTTGATCGGTGTCACTCACCTTGCTCGGAAATTCGTGCGCACATTCCGCAAATTGCGCCGATCCGGCCGTACCTCGGAGTTCGTATCGATCTATATCAACCACCATCAGCGAGTCATCTATATCGCAAGCGACGGTGGACGTATCTGTCGACCGATGATCATCGTTGAGAAGGGCAAGCCCAGGGTCACATCAGAGCACATGCGATTATTGAAGGAGAAGAAAGTCACGTTCGACCATTTCCTGCGGTCCGGGCTAGTCGAGTACCTCGATGTCAACGAAGAGAACGATTCGTTCATTGCTTGTTACGAAAGCGAGGTCAATGAAGGGACTACGCATCTGGAGATTGAGCCGTTCACGATTCTCGGCGCAGTCGCGGGTCTTATCCCATATCCCCACCACAACCAATCTCCTCGTAACACCTATCAGTGCGCGATGGGTAAACAGGCCATTGGCGCAATCGCCTACAATCAGCTCAACCGCATCGACACTCTATTATACCTCATGACATACCCTCAACAACCCATGGTCAAAACCAAGACTATCGAGCTTGTCGGATATGATAAATTGCCCGCTGGACAGAACGCCACG
Organism: Cryptococcus sp. GC_Crypt_3; assembly: GCA_026538395.1. NCBI lineage: Eukaryota > Fungi > Basidiomycota > Tremellomycetes > Tremellales > Cryptococcaceae > Cryptococcus > Cryptococcus sp. GC_Crypt_3. Next base: position 66,754 of record JALPCB010000017.1, read on the forward strand.
GTCGCGGTCATGTCATTCTCAGGATACGATATCGAGGATGCGCTCATTCTTAACCGCGCTTCAGTCGATCGCGGTTTCGGACGATGCCACGTGCTGAAAAAGCAGACAATCCCAATGCGGACCTTCCCTAACGGTACGCACGAGCGGACAGCGTACCCCAACCCCATGCCCCGACCCGATGCGTACACTTTCGTCGATAAAGCGGACGGCATGACAGCGCCAGGAGCGACAGTGAACCAATTCGACGTCATGATCCACCGTGAAACGCCTATCGACACCAGAGGACCGGCGACAGAAGGGTACAAAGCGACGCCAATCACCCATAAGCTGCCTGAGCCTATCCAGATAGACAAAGTCATGGTGACGGAAGGAGAGGATGGGTCACTCATCAAGATCCTGACGCGGCAGACGCGTCGACCTGAGCTGGGAGACAAGTTCTCCTCTCGACACGGACAGAAGGGTGTCTGTGGTCTGATTGTGCCTCAGCCCGACATGCCGTTCAACGACCAAGGTATCGTCCCTGATATCATCATGAACCCGCACGGTTTCCCTTCGCGAATGTGAGCGCCTTCTCTTTCGTCTCGGTACGGTAGTCCTGGATCATGTGCTGATCTGTCTTGTCTGCCTGTAGGACGGTCGGAAAGATGATTGAGCTGTTGTCGGGCAAAGCGGGCGTCGTGTCAGGCAAACTGCAATACGGGACAGCATTCGGCGGTTCCAAGGTCGTCGACATGTCCCAGATCCTTATCGAAAACGGCTTTTCGTATGCGGGCAAAGACATGTTGACGAGCGGTATCACCGGTCAACCCCTTGAGGCCTATGTCTATTTCGGGCCTATCTACTATCAGAAACTCAAGGTGGGTCCACATACAATCATATAGATATAACCATGCCTCGCGCCCTGTGCTGATGGCATCTATTCGCAGCATATGGTCATGGACAAGATGCATGCTCGACCAACTGGTCCTCGGGCCAACCTCACGCGACAGCCTACGGAGGGTCGATCCAAGGACGGTGGTTTGCGTCTAGGAGAAATGGAGCGTGATTGGTACGTTACTGCGACTGCTTCTGCTCCAAAACCAGCAACACCCCAAAAGACGTGACCTGACACTGATACCGACGGTTCGTACAGTCTGATCGGATACGGCGCGACCCAGCTCCTACTTGAGCGCCTGATGATTTCGTCCGATGCCTTCGAGACGCAAGTGTGCGAAGCATGTGGGATGCTGGCGTACAACAACTGGTGTCCGAAATGCAAGAGCGGTAAAGGCGTGGTCAGCCTGACTATCCCCTACGCAGCGAAACTCTTGATCCAGGAGGTGAGCCTTAGTCCTACTCCCTTTTCTGTTTCTATTTCTCACGTCATTGGCGATTGGTATAATGGAGCTGATGGTTGCGCTCGTAGTTGATGGGGATGAACATCATGCCGAAATTGTGTCTTGAGGATACAGTCTAGTGGGCGAGTAGGATACTGGGCAAGTCTCAAGTCGGGGGAGATAGGCGATAAACGATGGACGATAGACGATAGGTAATGCCCCTCTTGAGAGCTATTCAGCTCTTCATGCATGTATGTATAACGCACAGCGCATTTGGCCATTTGTGTACGAGTATCGCAGTGGAGTGTGGCATTATTACTGAAATTTGTCTGAATCATGGTTGATGCTTGTCTATCTAGACAGGATCACCGAGTGACCAGACAAGTATCTTGATATCTCTCTATCAAGGAATGCTCATCCGAACCTTTCTGACCCTTTCTATTAATCTATATCCTATACCCTATAACGTACAGCGAACAGCCTACGACTAAAGGAAGTCACGCAATATGGTAACTACGCTTTACTCTCGACGTCGTCCTCCTCCAAACCATGCGTTGAAGCACTGTTCGACCCTTCTCCTGCTACTTCAGTCTCTTTTGTGTTTGTGTTTGTGTTGTGCTGCAGTCGAGCGGCTTTTCGGAGATCGTTACGGTGGAATGCCAAGGCGACTAGGACGAGCGCGATGGACGCGATCAAACAGCAGAATGTCGTCAGGAACCCCTTTTTGAAGCGCGGTCCGTCCGTCTGCAGGAAGACGATGGCGGGTAACCATGCGTTGAATCTGTCGGGTCTCGTGTCAGCTCCCACTAAACGCACAGGGAAAGAAGAGTCGGTGATAGATTAGAAGAGAGCAGGACTCACGCGTAGAAGAGACAAGAGGTGGAACCAGTGATAAAGGCGCGCATCTCGGTCTTCTGCGCGCACATCTCTGCGAGCCACGCGTAGAACACTGTCAAATGTCCTTGATCAGCACAACTCATACTCAGAGGAATGACAGGCGGGCAGTGCGGAGGAGCAGAGACTCGACTGGAGTCGATTAGAGGAGGGAGGAGGATGGTAGAGATACTTACCAGGAGTGATATACGTCGAGCCATTCAGCATGAAAGCCGCCACGCGCAATTTGTTTGAAGACGCCCAGAAAGCCAAGATACCATTGGGGAACAGACCCCAGAGGAGTGGGCCGAGCATGATGACGCCTCTGTTGACCGATGTCATTCGGTCGGAGATGTAGCTGTACACCAAAATACATGGGATCTCGATGATGTACCTATAATTTCGGAATCAGCAACACATACATATGAGAGCAGTAGCTTGCAGTAAGATAGCTCACATCGTACTGGGAAGGACGTTTCGCATGGTCACGCTGTACTTGTACGCCTTGAGGTAGACCTGGGAGAGAAGTGGCGTCAGCGTGGAAGCAGGAACGATGCGCCGTAGGATGATAGAGGGGATAGTAAACTTACTCCGAATTGGGTACCGTTCTGAACGGCAAAGCCATACAAGCAGTAGAAAGGCACCAAGATCCAGAACTGCCATGATCGGAGCGCTTCGCCGATGACACTAACGTCGATCTTCTTTCCGATAGCCTTGACGCCTGCGTTGCGATGATTGAATTATTAGTGATCTATGGTTCTGCGATAACGAGATGGGACTAGTAACTCACCGTTACGCTGCATACGAGCTTGGGCGAGCGCTTTGTCGTCTTCGCTTAGATACCATACTTTTGTGTTGTCCGGAAAGTCGGGGACGAGGAAGAAGATCAAGAAACCGATGGGGATGGTCTAACAACAACATCATCAATGTCAATAAACCAGCTCAATACACAGAAAGAGTGATATGACTCACCATGATACCGCAGATGATGTAGAGCCATCTCCAGCCGGCCAAACCATGTAATCCATCCATGTTCGTGTAGATGGCGGCTTGGAGATAGCCCGAAAAGGCGGATCCGGCGGGTCCAGCGACGAACCAGAGCGCGATACGCTTAGCGAGTTCCGGACGGGTGTACCATGTTCCGAAGATGAAGAATGCCAGTGGGTAGTAGAACGATTCGAAGAAGGCGATGCAGAAGCGGAATCCGTACATGGCCCTATAGCTCTGCGCGCCCGCTTGAGCAAAAGTGAAAATCCCCCATCCGATCTCGCTCAGAGCGAGGAAGAGCGAAGGCCGGATTTTTATAGCGATGAAGTTGGTCGGGATCTGCATAACGGCCACGACGGCGTTGTAGATGACGCCCATGTATCTGCATTTCGCATCGGTGATGCGTATGTCAGCGCGTGCGAGCTACAGTAGATGCAGGGGCGAGAGAGAGGAGAGAGGAAGGCGGAGAGAAGGAGAGAAGCCGATACTGACGTGTATTGGTTCGCGAGGATGCCGAGGTCTTCCTTCATTCCTGAGACATAGGCGTTGGCGAGATTACTAAAAAAGACGACGACGCAAACAAGTGGATGTCAGCTATTTCTTCGTCGAACCCAGAAGTGCGCGGTCCGACTCACTTTTGGTCAATGTTCTTAATCCACCATCCGAGGGTCATGGCCGATAACATATAACAGTCCAACTTGAATACGAGTTTCCTCTCCGCGTCCGATTTCTCATAGTAGTCGCTGCGTATCAAGTATAAGCATAAAATCCTTTATGGCATTGTAATAAAGCACGTCGAAGAAGGGGGAGATCGTTGCTGGAGAGAGATTCGACTCACGAGTCCCAGATGAACGAGACGAATTTCTGCCATGGCCCTCTAGTGGACGGGCCAGCGACCGTGGCCTCCTTGTCGTCCGCGCTGACCAGGGCCGTCGCGGGCGGCAGGGTCATTTCGACGTTGGCCATCTCGTCGACGTATCTACCTTGTGTTTCCCTTGATCACGTTAAACGAATGGACGAAGTATCGGTCGAAGTATGTTGCGATTAAGCAAAACTCGGGAGTTGACTTCTGCTTGTCGTATGTCGTAGGGTGCAAAGTGCAGAGATCCTCTATATGATCATATGTTTCTAAAGGACTGTTGACGATCCAGATGTAGCAAAGAAAGAGGCAGAGTGGATGATGTGCTCAGGAAAGGCTCGATGCGCATTTGACTCGACGGTCGACTTTCGGCTTTGGCAATTAAGCAAGGTGCTGCACCAGCACTTGCTCTGGCACTGTAGCTGGCTTTGACACTCCTAGCTACAGGGTCCGGAAGTCGGACTCCGTCGCAGAGTACCAGATCTACGGGATGCGATAATGAAAAAATATGTTGAATGACTGAAGAATCAATCACGCCATCGGTCCGAGCCGACATCTCCCCCCATTTTCTAACTCTTTTGGGTAATTTCATAACGCTCGATCGCCAATAACGCTGTTGATAATGCCAACACCCATCCCGACGCATCCCGGGCCATTGTTTGTGAGGCGGACAAGACGGCGAGATGTTATCACCATTACAACACCACGCCCATCTCAATGGGCTCATTGGAAAGGGGGTATGTGCAATCCTACAACTGAACTCGCAGTGGCTCGCACGACATAGCACGCATTTTCCCCTCGTCCCGAACAGACCCGCGAGCCCATGATAAAGTCCATTTCAAACAGTGTGTCTGAACCACTGCGCTATTGTATGAGAGCTCGTGATTAAGCCACGATAGTAAATCAATACGATTGCAACGCAAGTCGACATTTGCCATCACCTGCTCAACGGGCATACTCGTCCACGTGCTTACTGGCAGGTCTGGACGTGCCCATACCCGCAATGCCCAGACCTATACCTCCCATTCCACCCGACGGCACGGCGGACCCAACTCCGACAGCCTCCCTAGTCCTAAATTGATGATCAGAGTACACTTTACCTGCCCAAGCGCTCGCTCCCTGAGTATCGGGCGAAGCGTACGCTATATTGGGCTTAATTGAGAATGGGGGTATGACTGCTGTTGATAATGACTTGACCAGAGCTGGCGCAAGTAGAGAGAGCAGTTCTGCTGGTGTAGCCATCTGTACGAACGAGGAACGTTCCGGACCATTTTGGGATTGAGGAAGAGATGTGGATATGGCTTTGCCAAGTCGGGCGAGTCGGCGTCCATCTACGTTATCGGGATAGACTGTTGCGTCAGGAATAGTAACAGGTGTAAAAGCCGCGCGTAATGGATCGTCTTGTGCGAGATAATGGAGGTATGGCTCTGCAAGCTGAGCTGCGTACGGGTACACCAGCCTGCCATCGACCACTTCCGTTGAGACCTTGACGAGTGATGCCAGCACCTGCCGTGTGTGTGACGGCGGTATTGAAAGCGCTTTTCGTTTGCTTGACGGTGAAGTACGAGCATTGAGGATCGCCACGAGGCGTGGGAGGTGGTCGGCCAGGTATGAAAGTGCGATAGAGTCGGTGGGCGCAGGATCAACAACGTCCAAAGCCACTCCTAGACAGCTGAGAGTTTCCGTGCCGGTCTCCTTAGCGTATCCCTCAGCAGCATGGACCAGCCTGACGAGATTACTCTTTTCTTCGTCCTTCTCCACTCGCAATAGCTCTGCTTCCGTGCATTCTTGCAAGCAGAGCAAAGCAGGTAGACCAAGATCAAGGCGACGCCACGCTTTGATGTGTTGTTGAGACGATGCAGCGTGAGCGAGAGAGTGAAGAGGATGGTTTGCGGGTATGTATTCTTTGACTAGAGGATGCAGTGCGAACGTCGGATCGGCTAGCAAGCGCTGCGATAGAGTTTGGGTCGTGTCGGAGCACAGCGACGAGAGGAGCCATGGACGGTCAAGTATCGCCGATGTGATCTCGTGCTGATCTATGTCGCACAAGACGTCGAGGCAGTCGAGCGCGCGTTGTCGAATTGGGAGAGGCGTTGTCTCCTCGACCAGATTCAGCAATGCGCCCACGTCTGCGCCAGCCCACGTCCATAGCCATGCCCGGTCTTCGTGCTGTCCGTTCTCCTTGCTAACCATCTCGACATCTTGGCCTGTAAGCAATGAGTCCGACTCGGGGTCATGATTTGCGTAACCGTATATCGAGATAGTAAGTGCCGCTGCTGGCGAGCGGAGCATCATGAGTCGGGTAGTGACCTGTGGCGTAGATCAGTAAGGACAGGGTCATGCGCGGAGCTAGAAAAGACCGCTCACTCCTTCAGGCATATCAATGGGGAAGTCTATGGCGTGTTTACTCTCTGGGATAGAGATAGTAGTGGACGAAAGGGCATTGACGGGATTTGACGATGAGATATTGAAGAGCAATTGCCCTGTCCAACACGCCGGGCGCGTAACACTACTCACATCAACACCGAATCAGCATCACGACCATCCAGGAACGTACGAGATGGAGGGAGATGGAAAGAGATGGAAAGAGATGGAAAGAGATGGAAAGAGATGAACTAGACTCACCCTACGCCGGAGAACGTCCGGACGCCCTCTGGGATGATCCGGACGGAACTGATTCTCACGACGCTCGGGAATCGGATCGCATGTAGGCTCTCATCGGGGTTATTGGTCGGGTACAAGGTGGGATTGGAAGCGTGATATAGCAGTGAAGGTGTCATTGTTAGTTGTCGTGGTCGTTGGGGTCGTCGGGGTCGTCAATGGTACCACGATGATATCGTTGGCAGCACCGAGAAAGTTGATGAAACGCGTGTAGTTGAGAAGAGAAAGACGTCGACGTCATCACTTCTATTTCGCTGCGACGGGCGCTCTAGCAGAAGACAATCGCAGGTTGAACCGCAGCTGGCGTATCTGTCTCCCGACGGCATGTGTAGAGCTAGGGAGCAGCATCGAGCATGATAATGGGGGGACTAGTGCTGTGGACACATGCTGTACGGCTTGAGCGTGCATTAGTCGTTGCTGACGTTTAGATGGATCAATTGCATCCACAAGTCGGTCAAACCCGTCGGGGAATTGACCGATTCATGTCGGCTAGTCTTCAAGCGGATGGTACGAGTGCAGGGCGATACTGTATCAATCCGTAAAGCTACTGTACTGTATGACAGAAGCATCCTTGCGAGCGAGGAAGCGAGAAGAAGCTTGTAACACGCGATTTGAGACGTACTTGGACAATCACACTCACCTCTAAAGTCAAAGCTCAATCTTCTTCTGCTACGTTTTCCGCCCAGCCAACCTCGTCGACGATAACCCTTATCGCAATGTCCACGTTCACACCTTTATCGCTATACAACCTCCCGTCAAAGTCGGCACTAGTAGACGAATTCGTCGGAAAGTCATTGAGTGAATTGCGCACACCCGCATTGATAGTGGATCGGACGAGGTTCAAGGCGAACTGTGAGCGCGTTGCGCAAGAGACAGAGAGACGGGGCCTCAAATTCCGCGTTCATGTCAAGAGTGAGCTATCGTCGTCTCTGCTACGGGTGTACCGAGATCAGTCGATATCGAAGATGTAGTGATAGCTGACGATGTGCCCTTCGTACTTCTAGCCCACAAAACAGTGGAGGGGACGCGGATGCAGGTCGAGGCTGCGGGCGGGGTGCGGGCTACTATCGTTTCGACGATGGTGGAGCTCTGGCAGATCATCGAGTCGGGTCTGGTCGAAGACGGGCTGGTCGACGACGTGAGTGCCTCTGCCATCGTTTACATACCCATCTCCTCCATACATCAAACATGAAGCTGGAGCAGACTTCTGATGGTCAAGTATGACAGATCCTGTACAGCATGCCGATAGGGGAAGATAAGATCGAAGACATACATCTAGCGCAGGAGAAGATGGGGGATAAGGGGGTAATTCGATTGATGGTGGATCACCCTGCTCAGATCGCAGCTCTGGGCAGGTTTGCCGACAGAGTGGGGAGGAAAGAAAAGTGGTCCGTGTTCGTTAAAGTCGATGGCGGCGGTCGGTGAGTCTTGCAATGCATTGCGAAGAAGTTCCTTTGCTTTGCCATGGAGACCCCCCTTCCGCCTTGACACTGACGCTCCTTGGGCATCAGACGCGCGGGCGTGCCTCCCACCAGCCAGCAGATGAAGGATATCGTCAGCGCGATCCTCGCCTCGGCCCACATCGAGATCCACGGGTTTTACTCTCGTGCGTACCCGTCCTCTTTCTGCCTTCTGTCTACTGCACCCCCACCGTAGACTGACGGAGCACATGTGGACCCCGCTGGCCCGACAGACTTTGGCCAATCGTACGCCTCCGACTCGCTGGACAAGGGCTCGGAGTACTTTGCAGGCGAGATCGACTGCGTCAACGCTGCTGCGCGGACTGCGCGAGATCTGGGTGCGGAGGGGAACTGGATCCTGTCGGTCGGGGCGACTCCGACTGCGCACGCGGCCACGCAGCAGGATACGAGAGGGTATGGCGAGCTGCAGGGCGAGCTGGAACTGTGAGCTATCTCCCTCCCTTCTCATCAGGTACTGGATTATGGGAAGGGCAGTATGGCTGATATCAGTATATGCACTCTAGACACGCAGGGTGTTACTGCATGTGCGACCTGCAGCAGCACGCCACAGGCTTAGTGGGTGAGGAGGACCTCGCGCTCAGCGTCTTAGCGCGCATAGTCTCGACGTATCCCCACAGGGACGGGGGCGGGGAAGCACTGTGCGACGCGGGCGCGCTGGCCGTATCGAAAGATACGGGTCGATATCCGGGTTTCGGACGAGTGGTGAAACCGCCGCATGCGCGAGGATGGGATTTGGGTCGGATCAGCCAAGAACATGGGACGTTGACTAGGCGCGTGCGTAGCAAAGATGAGAAGGAGGACACAGAGGCGGAAGAGCTGGAAGTCGGGGAGACGATTCGGATCATACCCCAACACGCCTGTTTGGTGTGCGCTTGCTTCCCCTGGATCTACGCGGTGGACGACGACGGCGATACGGTTGTTGATGTCTGGGTACCGTGGAAGGGCTGGTAATGATATCTATCTATAGAACATGCATGAAACTCTACGCCCGCTTGATCCTATCTAGTATTGAAATTGTCCCGTTGCTCTCCTGCGTTCTTTGTGCATCTTGAGCTTCTGAACTACGTAGTCCTCTCTCATTCGGCAAACGGAGATCGAGCGGAGTGTGATTGTATGATGACGCATTGGTATCTGTCGACATACCCTCCCAAGGTGCTTGAGGCCAGGCTTGGTATCCAGACACTGCAGGGATGCTGCCGATATGAGCGTCGTCATGCTTCTGACTTGCGATAGAAGTAGCGAGAGCGATCTCATTGGTAGTGGGCAATATGGAAGAGAGGGCGGGATCACCTATAGCCGCAGAGTACTCCACAGGAGATCCACTGGACGTGGACATGGACGCAGAAGAGCCGGCAGCGGTAGTGGTCGTAGTCCTACTATCGAGGGGGGTCTCCTATCGAGTCGATCATCATTCTTGCAGACATTACGTTTCTGATGGCGCAGTAAAAGGTCGATTCGCTTGAAGGGCCGTCCACATCGAGGGCAATTGAACGTTTCGTGCGAGTCTGTCTTCTGCCCGTCAGCGAGTGGATCTTAGGATGTTCAGAGGGAAGATAAAGAGATGAAGATGATATTGACGATTAGCAGCATGGCGCTGGAGGTGGTCCTGTGCATCAAGCAAATCAACGGTGAGGGAAAAGTAAGCCGATGATCTTGTCATTGGTCGAGAAGGACATTGTGATCTCGATGATGGATGGAAATTGAGGGTTGTACAACGTACCTTCCTCTTGAACATCTTAGTGCATCCTTCATGCACGCATTTCCACGAGGTCGAAATTGGGTCATCCATCCTTCCGGAGGAGTCGATGAGTACAACTTGGCAGCAATTCATATGAGTGTCGAGAAGAGGAGTGGGAGAAAATGGTCATAATCGATTGCAATTGCAAGTTCAACGTTGAATGATGAAACCACATCAGCGACCTCAGCGACATCATCGACATCATATGAGTACTCGTCACTCAACCCCCTGACCCTCTGATGCATAAGTCAGTGATTGGTATAGCTCGTAAGAGCTTTACTTCTGCGTTCACCAGCCTTGTATGCATGCATGCATCTAGGCAGGATGGTGACGGCTGTAATGAGCCAGTCACGAGGATTTGGAAGTTCCATCAGTTCTGTATTGACCACACATTAGCAAACGTTTGACCTCCGACATGGACTCGTCAGGTCCCAGGTCGAGGATTTGACTGCTCTTCGTTCGCTGCTGGAAGACTACGTCTAAGCTCCCGCAATCGGTGTATCGCTTGCCTGATATTGATATTTGTTCTAACACTCGTAGGTATGCGTGGTCTGTAATGGTGCTTCGTCTGCGGGACGAGGCAAGAAGCGATCAACGGTGTCCGGCTCGGATCAGATTTGGGTCGAGTCCCAAACCTCCGTTGGCTTGCCAGTCGTCAAGATCCGCAGCGGCCGCCAGTGATCTGTAACTCTCGCGATTATCGTGATGCACCTGAGTACACTGACACCTCAGAGCAGGTACATCATATCGGCGTGTTTCATTCGATAGCTGAAAGCGAGACATTTTTCGATAACTACTTCACACGCAACGGTGCCACCAGACCTCGTGGGAACGGGTTTCGTCTACTTACATATTGAGTGCGACAAACACGTCTGCCTTTATTAGTCACGAGTGACCAACCGTGACCGGCCGGGAACGACCTGGCGACCTTGTTTGTGAATTGTCTCAAATGCCTAGGCACCCGGACGCATATCATCGACATGTCCTCGTCGGCAGGAGCATGTCAAATCCGACATGGTCGGTCCACCGAGAGGTACCGAGTTGGCAACAGAAACGTGTTTCACTTGGTTTACGCTGTACGAGCCAGTACCAGTCAGTATACGAGTGATACGGCCGAAAAGGCCTGTCCGTTGGAAAGCGCAATTGCGATGCATGTCTCCACCTGCATGCTTGGTAAGACAGGCTTCTCACGAAATTCCCACATGTCAGGCGGCACAATGTCCCAAAGTTGCCTTATGCGTCGAAATAGCAAAGGCGTGTACATGCTTGTTTGGGTAAGCCGAGTGACGAGAACGAGGATGACTGGTGATTACCCGAACCAGGTCTCATTTCTGAGACATACATTTTATTTCTTCTCTACCTATGGGTACTCAACTTGCTTGGCTTACTCATGCAGCATCATGATCCGGCGCCTTGGTTACGCCCCCACATGGACATCCGAAACAGGACCTCGTGTTTGCGGTCGACCGGGCGGCAGTATTACAGACACTTGGCTCGCCTGCCGTCTTCTTGGTCCGAAAATTTGGGTGACGGCGTAATGCCTTGGCGGCAGCAACAGCTGGTGGTGGCGGTGACACCTCTCCCTATCTGAAACCCTGTGGAACAGCCCCACGTAACGCGTACACTGCATTCCTCGGTGCAGCTGAGATGAGAGTAGAAAGAAGTTTTCGGCTCATGACGCAGTATATAGAGTGGGCGTCGCTGATCATCGCGACGACCTCTCTTTTCTCTTCTTCACCACTGGCCATTACTCGACCACTCTCTCTTCCGAATCCAACATCAATCCTCGCCCCCCGTCCATCCCCCTCCCCTCCCTCCGCCCAACCTCTCACATCTACCTGCACCTTTATAAAACCAACTACCGACCATTCTACCATCTATAATGATCGCCTCTACTACCCTTCCCGTCGCCGTTGTCGTCCTTGCCGGCCTGGCCAATGCTGCTGTCGTCCCTCGCTCCAGCAGTGGTAGCACCAGCAACAACAATGCAGCGACTTACCTCGCTCAAGCGCAGGCTAACGTCGGGACTCTGCCTTCCGGCTGGAGTGCCGTAGGCTGTTACACCGACAGCGGGCGCACGTATACTCTCAGTGGCGCCTCCACCTCGTCATGGACTATGAGCTACGAGACCTGTACCTCGTACTGCTCGTCTCAAGGTTACAACTACGCGGGTGTAGAGGACTACTGGTACTGTTTCTGCGGCAACAGTATCTCCAGCTCGAGCTCTATCGAGGCCTACAGTAACTGTCAAGACACCTGTCCCGGCTCCTGGGGCCAGGACTGTGGCGGTTCAGACGATATCAACATCTTCTACAACAGTGGCGCCGTCGCGTCCGCTTCCGCTGCTGCCGCCTCGTCCACGTCCGCCGCTGCCGCTTCTTCCTCCAAGGCCGCTGCTGCCTCATCCTCGTCCGCCGCCGCCGCTTCTTCTTCCGCCGCCGCCGCTTCTTCTTCCGCCGCCGCCGCTTCTTCTTCCGCCGCCGCTGCTTCTTCTTCCGCCGCCGCTGCTTCGTCGTCCTCAGCCGCCGCCGCCTCGTCCTCAAAGGCAGCTGCGTCCTCCGCCTCTTCTGCTAGCGCGGCCCAAGCGTCTGCTTCTTCAGCTAGCGCCGCGGCATCTGCCTCTTCAGCGTCTGCCGCTTCCGCTTCCGCATCCGCTGCATCCGCCTCCGCCAGCGCTGCCGCCGCGTCCGCTTCGTCCGCTGGTGCAGTCGCTGCTTCTGCGTCTGCCGCCGCTGCCTCTGCTTCTTCAGCGTCTGCTGCTGCTGCTTCCGCCAGCATCGCATCCGTCGCCGCCGCTGCTTCTTCAGCCGCCAGTGCATCCGTCGCCGCCGCCTCTGCCAGCGCCGCATCAGTGGCTGCCGCCGCCTCTTCGTCTTCAGCTGCCGCTGCTTCCTCCGCGTCCGCTGCTGCCGCTCAAGCTTCCGCCAGCGTGGCTTCCGTCAGCGCAGCAGCAGCTTCGGCCTCTTCCGCTGTCGCCGCTTCTGCCTCTGCATCTCTCGCGTCCGTCAGCGCCGCTGCTGCCTCTGCATCCGCCAGCGTCGCTTCTGCTTCCGCTGCCTCCGCGTCCTCCGCAAGCGCTGCCTCTGCCTCGGTTTCTGCTGCCGCTGCCTCGTCTGTCTCTGCTGCCGCTGCCTCTGCTTCCGCTAGCGTCGCTTCCGCTTCCGCTGCTGCCGCGTCTTCCGCCAGCGCTGCCTCTGCTTCTGTTTCAGCAGCCGCTGCCTCTGCTTCCGCCAGCGTCGCGTCTGCTTCCGCTTCTGCCGCCTCGTCCGCCAGCGCTGCTGCTGCCTCTGCCTCTGCTGCCGCGGCCGCTCTCGCTCTTCCCACCGGCTGGACCGCCAGTCTCTGTATCGCCGAAGTGTCCGGTCGCGCCCTCACCGGCTCCTCTTTCACCGCGAGCAACATGACCCAGACCATGTGCGCGTCGTACTGCGAGGCCAAGGGATACACTATTGCCGGAATCGAGTACGCTTCCGAGTGTTACTGTGGTGACCTGCTTACCGACGGTGCGTCGCTCACCAAGACCTCGACCGCATGCACCATGAACTGCGCCGGGGACTCGACCCACATCTGCGGCGGCAGCAACGCGATCACTCTGATCGTCTCTGACACCGCCGTCGCCGAGCTCTCCGCCGACCTCACTTCCAAAGTCGTCACTCTCCCTACTGGCTGGTCGGTGGCTACCTCCGCCTGTGTCGCCGAAGGCACTTCTGGCCGCGCGCTCGCTTCCGCGTCCACTTCGTCCAGCAGCATGACCATCGGCACCTGTATCTCCTATTGCGCCGGCAAGGGCTTCCAGTACGCTGGTCTCGAGTACGGCAGCGAGTGCTACTGCGGTGACGCCCTTGTCAACGGCGCGTCGCTCTCCCTCCCTTCGACTACGTGCACCATGATCTGCAGCGGCGACGCCTCCGAGATCTGCGGTGGAAGCAACGGTCTCCAGCTTTACAACAACCCCAGCTTAGCTCTCGACCTCATCACCGCCAACGGATACGCCCTACAGGGCTGTATCCAGGAAGTCAGCGGCCGTGCTCTCACCGGCGCATCAACCGCGAGCGACGACTTGACCATCGAGACCTGCACTGCGTTCTGTGCCGCGTCCGGCTTCACGTACGCGGGTATCGAGTACGGCCGCGAGTGCTACTGCGGCAACTCGCTCGACAACGGTGCTTCCACCTCTTCTCTCTCTACTCAATGCACCATGTCATGTGCGGGCAGCTCGAGCGAGCTGTGTGGTGGTCCCAACGCCATCCAGCTCTACATGGCTTAGTACGAAGAGTAAGGAAGGGAGAAGGCAGAATCTGCGTATAGATAGCAGTTATAATAGCGCAATAGATGCAAGCGTGTTAACGAAGCTTTCCTCTGTATGCGTCATTGCATGCTCTTTATCTACAGCTGCGAAAATGTCATATTAGTCGTGAGAGAGTACCACGAAGATCAATGCGATTCACTCACCTCGATTCAACAGTCGATTCTACGCTGCGATCATAGCTTTGCTTCTCTGCCTGAAGCGCCTGGAGGTCCAGCAAACGTTGTTTTGCCGGCAGCGACGACCTCGCTGACCAGATCCGTGCTTTCCAAAACCCACGCTGCTCCAGCATCCGAGACGAGCCATTCGCCACCCTCCAACTCCTCTTTCGCGCCAGCCTCGAACGCAGCTTTCTTGAGGCCGAAGACGTGGGACGTGACTTGGGGTCCGACGCCTCGTTGAGCGCGCAGACACGTGATGGCCACTAAGGAAGTGAGGATTCTGCCTATTGTGGGAGCTGGTAAGGATGGTGGGTCAGAGAGAAGCGGGCCGTAGTGCGATGAGAGGATGTGGACGGGTAAGTCCGGATGCGACGATTCGAGCTTTTGCAGGAGTTTGAGGTGATGCGGCGTGTATATCCCATCCCATAATGCCCGACCACGAGCTGCGATCTCGGCTACGTTCGACGAGTCGACTTGGCTGTGCATGTCGAGTACAAATACAAGCAGAATAGATCTTAGCTGAAGAATTGATGTTGAATCAGCTGATCAAGTAGGGCCCTCACCGGAACGCCTTCTTCTCTAATGCCTGCTGGACATCTTCGGGCAGATGGGCGCGGAAGGCCCCCAGGCCATTGATAGAGCGGGGGATCTGCGCGACGTCGGATTAGTATCAGGACATACAATCTCGCCAAAATCTCAAGATCGTCTGTTCATCAAGTTAGAAGCAGAATACAGGAAAGACTCACGCCATTGAACGAAATACACTTCAACCCCACCTCCCGCATGACCGCCGCGTCCTCCTCTTTTCTCCCTGCGTAGTCCCAAAGCCCACCCAGTGCTTCAGGGGAATTAACAGTAAACAGCGCCGCTGTGCCCACTGTCAACCACGCGCTTTTGGAGAGGTTGGACGGGGCAGAAGCTCGGATAGCATCGAATAGCTTCCCGGTGATTTCCGGTGGGGGCGCAGGGATCGCGTTTGGTAGTGCTGTCGAGCGCGCGAGGAGCGATTTCAGCGCTGGAGATAGCTTCACGGAGGCTGCGGCTGACATCTTGGTCTGTATTGATAGTGATAGCTCTGTTTTGTGGTGGGAGATGAATGAGATGTAGTAGCTCAGACAAACTACGAATGCGATTATTGTCGCAGCAGTCGTGGTCGGAGTTGTCGGGACGAGTTGGCCGACGGAGGTTCGGCAACTCAACTGGCCCTGGACACCGGGTCACCCATCGACAGTACGAGTACCATGTATGGCTTGGAGGCAGTCGCACAATTATGACATAATTTTACACTCCCCACATCAGCGATTGGTCGATCAGCTGCACCCCGATCTATGTTCATTATCGTCACGCATTGCTTGCATCGTATCGTAACGCTTTTCCTCCCTAGCAACTGCGTACTCTTTGTCTCACTGCCTTCACTAGATCTCATTCCCACTTCTGCGCTCGCCATCTTGAACTATCCCATCTCTTCACCTGCTCACAGTCCATCGTCCATCGATCTCTCACTTCGCTTCGTCAGCGCTCTCGCTGCTGTTCCCACGGTTCTCGATCATAGGCAGGATATCGATATTCGCCAAGTGGGCAGATGAACCTTCGAAGGCGATCGAGATTTCTTCCAGTGTATACCCCTTGGTCTCCACCATGACTGCGTCGTATGGTTAGCACTTGCCTATCTTGTGGCAAAAGTAGTTTATGAGCTCACAAAAGTACACAAGTACCCATTGGATGACGACGAGGGGCATGTAGACAATGTAGTACTTGTATCCTACAACGAAGCGTCAGCTACCGATCTACTGTTAGAGCAGCGATCAGACATACCAATAGCCTCGAGAGCTATAGCGTCGACCCAAGTCACATACGCAGACTCGAATTGCGAGATGGTGTTCCAGACGAGAAGACCTTTGCTTCGCATCGAGAATGTCTGGACCTCGGCTGGGTCTGAAAGCAGTGTCAGATCAACAAGTATGGGGATGCTAGGATATACGCACAAGAGTACAGGACCGGGTCTGTTGGATGTCAGCTTTGGCCTGTCACTTGACTACATTCCCACTCACTGGAGAAGTTAAAACAGCCCAAATAGATCCAAACCAGCACGACACTGTACACGTTGATCAGCCACTGTCATTCCAAGGCCGCTGGTTAGACTCACGTGGCAACACCGGCTTTGTTGTTCGTTTCGTCGGAGTTGGCAGAGACGGCGCTGTATACGATATCAGCATATAGGCGAACGCATCATTGCAGATAGACTCACCCGGCAATGCAAAGACCAATGAGACCAAGAAGGATCGTTGGCCAGACCCAAAGAATGATCTTTCTCCTTCCGACAAACTTGCCCACGTATACAGCAGCAATCTGAGCTATCCACGTGAAGACGGTCAGACCGGCGTTGATACCGGTTTGCGTGGTAGCATCGGTGATACCGACCTGGTCGAAGACGATGGTGTCTGTAGCTCGTTGATTAGCATCGAACTCTTATGTGATGGCAGAAGACATACAATAGTAGTAGATGATAGAGGCTGTAAGAGGTCAGCTAAAGAATCATGGCCGTCTGCTGGATCAACTTACATCCAGACAACTACTAACTTGTCAGCGGGACCATTCGCATGTATATTAAGACGGGGAGACCACTCACGTTGGTCAAAAAGATCATCAAGGCCGCCAATCCCAATCGGTGCATGTTGGACCTGCTCTTCAGGATGGTGCTCCATGATTCCGCCTTTGCGGATTGCTCCGCCTCGATCGTGGTCTTCATCTCCTCGAATTCGAAACGCACCAACAGGTCATTCTCATCTCCATTGCCATGATACTTGACGAGGAAGGCGAAAGCTTCGGCCTCGCGACCTTTGGCGAGAAGGAAGCGCGGCGTTTCAGGCACGAATTGTACGGCGATGAGGACATAGAGCGCCATTGGGACTTGGATTATGTAGGGAATTCGCCAAGACCACGAAGTCGTGAGATAGCCAGTACAGCCGAAGACGACCCATGCGGCGATGAGACTTCCAAGAATCCAGTAAGAATCCTGTCAAGTGGTAACATCATTAATACAAAGCGGCAAGCAGCGAGGCGGTGAGGGGACATACCCAAGAGGCAGCAATGGTAGATCGACTACGCGGATGCGGGATCTCTTGGACGACGATGAGACTGGTCAAGAGGAAAGAAGCAAGACCGAAGCCGTTTACAACTCGTCCAGCGATGAAGACTAAGGGGGATTAGCAAATGCGATAGCCATAGCACTCATTTTACTCACTGGCGTATCCGTTGACGCCAGGTACACCGGCGACACAACCAAGAATAGAGCCAGTGAGGACGGTGTACCCGTAGACTGAGGACTGTCAGCTAGACACAGGCGAAACAAATGCTCCACTCACATCGGATGCCCCAGCGGCGGCCATAGTTCTCGTCGATGTAAGTGATGATAGGCCCAACGACGAGACCAGAAAGCGAGCCAACTGCGTTAAGTAGACCAAGTCGGACGCCATCCGGATAGTTGAGATCAGCTTGCCAGGCATCAGAAGCTTGTAGGCCCGAGATGAGGGAGCCGTCGTCTGCTACCAGTCAGCTGGAACCTGAGGTAGCAGAATGGCGAACATACATCCGTTGAGGACCATGCCAACGAAGATGATGCTCAGGAAGCTAAGCTATGTCAGCGATTGATTCGGTGTGCCAAATTGGGAAAGACATACAAGTTGAGCTTGAGCTGGCCCTTGTTCTCGTACCATTTCAGTCGATCGCACGCGTTCGGGCTGTTGTCGATCGCACGCTGGTCAGCAAAGCAGTCAAACACTCTACAACACAAGACCAACTGACATGTTTTGCCAGTCGGACATTCTGGCTGTGAAAACTGTGAGCACACGACTTTCAAGCAACTAGCGACGCAGGCATTATCCTGATCCGCTCAACGGTATGATCTCAGCACAGGTTTCTCGACCCCCTAGAAGGGGGGATAACCCGGCACCCGTGTTGCTTTTACGCATGGCCCTCGTTGTCTTGTGTATCTCAAGAGGGACGCATGGAACGTCATGCTCAAATGTGATTCAAGAGGCAGACTAGCAAGAGAGTGTGTCCATGATCAGACACCTCGAGGGTTGATTTCTTGACCGCGACGGTGCCCGTCAAAAAGAGCGAAGCGAGTCATGCTTGACTGTGTTTCGCGGTTTGGCTGACCTAGTAAATTTTCTTGATGCTGCTGCTGCGGTGTTGCGGGGTGGATACTTGGTGTTGCTGTGTTCCAAGCGATAGGGGAATATGATATAGTGGACAGTTGAGATGGAGAAAGAAGATGTACTCGGGTGTGACAAAGGGATTTTCCCACGTAAAACGAGTCAGGAGCGAGAAAAAAAAAGAGAAGTCGGCATCTCCGCCAGTCCCTTTCCGCGATTTCGTCTCTTCCGCTCCGTCCTCAACTCATTAGCACATCTTCGTTACGCATGCATCCGTCTCTTCGCTGTGGCAAAGGGAACGTTTCGCAGCAAACGCCGAGATACTACGGTACCCTGAGAGCGCACGGACTCCCGCGGTTAGACAGATCTTCATGAGTATACTCTCGCAGCGGCGGGATCGCGGGATGCTCCGAATAAGTCAGAACAATCGCGGTTGCACTTGGCATAGGTATACGAATCAGCTTTATCGAAATCCAATGCGAAGCGTCGTAATAGCTTTGCCCTATTCTCCCTTCGCGCGCACTGCGTGGTCGGTAGACCAGACACGAAAGGAGGGCTGGGCGGCTATCAATTGCACGGGGCTAATGGGTTGGATACGTTTATGTGATACTAACCTTTTTTCATTTTGCCGTTTTTGACTACCACCACGTCATGAAGGGTGATGGCTGTCGATATTACTGGTATTAGTCTGCATGCACTATGAGCTCATGCTGTTGGCGACTTTGCCACGCTAAGGATCACGAGAGTGTAGATTAGCCCGAGTCCGAAGCGCCCTCCCGAGTCTCGACGATGTCTGGCCGTTGCTCTTGGGCGTGGGAGCGGAAGTTATGACATCCCGATCCGATGGAGAGAGTGCTGGAAACGGATCGACGATCGATCGGTTGGTTAGTCGTCTGTATTGGCGCCACGGTGATTCGCTGGTACCAGCCGAGGCAAGGGCTATCTCATCATCAGGGAGATAGAGGCGCAAGAGCGCGAGAGCAGGAGGGCCCTCTTGGGGTCGTAATCTCGTCATTGGCCCGTGCCTGAGATACCGACAGCATGGTCAGCGCAAACTCTGTTCGTGGTCCTTCACTGTCAAACTACTACTGGATAGCGCATGACATCCTTGCGGGAGAGCAGAGTCAAAATGACTAGACGTCAGGGGCTGTAGGGGCTGGGTGGTAACGAACCCGTCCCCCGGTTGACATAATCTCGCTGTCACAATCGCGATCGTCTGCATTTGGCATCTGGGCATGTTGACAGGCATCGACCTAGACCTAGACCCGGACTGAAAAAATATCTTGTGGGCTCGTATCTATATAAACTGCATCAGCCCAAGAGTACATCTGGCGACACAAGGTTTTACCGTTCCCACAACCCGTATCTTCCTACCAACTTCTTATACTTCACAAACCTCAAACAGTGAGCTTATCTTGTAAAATACACAAACCATTACCTCAGTCACTGATCCTCAGCTCTTAGTCATGGCTGCTTCGGGTACAACGGTATTTGCCGACCATGGCGTGCCAGACCAGCGAGCCATCAAGGCTAGCGATGCGGAGAAGCAGCAGCTCCGCGGCGAGCTTCGCATGAGCGAGTTGCCTGCTGTCGACGGGGACGATCTCTCGTTCGGCTCCATTCTCAAGGGTACCGCCGCCAAGCCAATGACCATCTTTGAGAAGAAGGCGGCCTTGATCAATGCGTGAGTGGCGATGGAGCTCTTCTGTGTGGGTGACATTTGTTGATGAATCGCAATTGGTGTAGTGAGCTCGATCAATTCGGCTTTGGTCGTTACCAGATGTGCATCTGGTTCCTTTGTGGTTTCGGCTACTTCCTCGATCTTGCATGGGCGCAAGGCGTCGGACTTATCGCCTCTGCCGTATAGTGAGTGGTCGGCTCATCGGAATTCACCCTGCCAGGAGCTCATGAACCCGCCGTGTAGCCAAGAGATGGGTGTTCCGGACAGTCAAGCGTGAGTTTTGCTCTTGAACGTATCGAGCGTTGCTGACGTTCCTTGATCCTTTCTCAGAGGTACCATCTGGGCTTGTGCAAACGCTGGTCTTGCGTGAGTCACTTTTTCAGCTTTAGTCAGTTCCGTACTGATTTAGGTTTGTAGTGTTGGCGCTCTCGGTTTCGGTCTTCTCGTAGATGTCATTGGCAGGCGATGGGCTTTCAACCTCACTTGTTTGATCACTTCTATTTTCGGTATGCTCTTAGTGAGTACAGTGATAGTCATACCTGCTCGTCATTTGATGCACGAGCTAACCACCGTTATAGGCCGCACCCAAGTACAACTACGGTGCTATCTGCGGTATCTACTTCCTCGCTTCTATCGGTCTTGGCGGTAACATCCCCATTGATGCCACCATCACCCTCGAATTCCTTCCTCAGAGGCGTCGTTACCTCGTCGCGCTCTTGTCCTTGTGGCAACCCGTCGGTGTCGTTGCCGCCTCCGGTATCGCGTACGGAACCGCTGCCAAATACAGGTGTGCGACTGGCCTTCCCGCCTGCAACGCTGTCGCGTCAGGCGAGGCGTGCTGTTCGGTCTCCAGCAACATGGGGTGGCGTTACGAAGTGATCATTCTCGGCTGCATCACGCTCCTCATCTTCTTCCTCCGATACTTTGTCTTCAGCTTCTACGAGTCGCCCAAGTTCCTCCTCAGCAAAGGCCGCGAGGCCGAGGCCATCGAGGTCCTGCACAAGATCGCCAAGTTCAACCGCGCTCCTCCCCCAACCCTCACCATCGAGCACTTTATCGAGATTGAGCAGACCTCGTCTACCTACTCTATCGAACCCACAGCCCCCGTTGGCACTGCCGGCCTTGCCAAGCGCGTCCTTAGCGGCTTCGTGGGTAGCATCAAGAATCTCAAGGGTCTTTTCTTCAACAGGCTTCAAGCGCTTATCTTCGGTTTACTCGCAATCGCTTACATGGTGAGTTGTCATTTATGATCACACATCTGTCTGTCGCTGATTGACATGGCGATTTAGGGCGACTACTGGTCGTTCAACTTGGCTGGCTCCTTCCTGCCCATCGTCCTGCTTCGTAACAACGTCTCATCCGGAGCTACTAGCGTGACCGCCACCTACCGCGAATACGTGTACATCTATCTCCCCGGTATTCTCGGTGCCGTTCTCGCTTTGTTCTCCATTCAGCTGCCTCTTGTTGGACGAAAGTGGTCTTTGGTGTTCTCTGCCGTATGCCAGGGTCTCGCCATGGCCATGTACACCCAAGTCAAGACGACTGCGGGATACGTCGGTCTCAACGCGCTCGAGTACATCATGCAGACAGTGAGTCACGCCCTGCATATCAGTCGAGATAGAGATAGCCTTGACTAACGACCTGAACAGTACTTCAACGCTGTATTGTATGCCTCCGCGCCCGAGCTGTTCGACACGAGCTACCGAGGGAGCGCGAGCGGTATGCTCTCGTGCCTGGGTCGATTGGCGGGCATCGTCGCTCCTTTCGCGGGTGAAAAGTACCTTGCGTCAAGCAGCTCGGGCATCTTGTGGCTTGGTGCGGGCGGTATCTGGCTTTCGGCATTGGTGATGGTCTTCCTCCCGGTCGAGATGAGGAACAGGCAGATGTACTAGGTTGTACTAGGTCTCCATCTCACTTTCGTACTTTAACAGATTGGTATAGTTTCATTTAGCTACTCTACTTTTTATAATGCTCGAGCGACACTATACAAAACAACATCCATACCTCCATGTATTCTCTTCGTACAGGAGACAGAGAGTGGGCTCCCCTACTCAAGTGACAATCAGAGGATTGTAGATCAGCGGCTGATCGGTCCTGCTGCGGTATGTCGATCGCCTGCCCAACCACGAAATCGAGGGGTTCCAGCAAAGTGCGATGATCGACGGTAAGTAACCGGTGATTTCCGCGAGATCGATTTTTTCTGCACTTGACTTGACGTTACTTCTACCTCAGTACAAGGAACTTGTACATAACCGATATCTTCCTGCTACGATGACCGGCCTCTCCGTGAACCCGCTCGACTACCAAGGCGGCAGCTCGTCCACCTCCACGTCCGCAAGTGGACCGGCACCGAAATGCGCTTGGGTAGTATACCTACTCTCGAAACCGTCCTATCTGCCTGGAATACTAGTCCTCGCGCACTCCTTACGGAAGTACAAATCGCGATACCCACTGATAGTAGCCATCAACCCCGCTCTGGCCGATTCGGACGCTAGGAGAGCGTTGGAAGAGGCAGGGCTGGAAGTGAGGGTTGTGCAGCCCCTCTTACCCGCTGGGAAAGTGACGACCATCGCAGCTCGTTTTGTCGATACGTCAGTAACCTCTCTTCCTCTCTTCGTCGCTCACTTCCATGTAAAGATAAGGCGTTAACACAAAGGACGGTATGGCAGGTGGACCAAAGTCACTCTCTTCGACTTTGTCGAGTATGATGTGAGCTCCCCTCTTGCGTTTTTCCCGGAGATCGATAGCTGACTAGCTAGTTGTTTCGGTCGTAGCGGCTCGTCCTCATCGATGGGGACATGATGTTACGGCAGAACATGGACGAGCTGTTCGACATCCCTCTCCAATCAGACGAGATCGCGGCGACTTTTGCGTGCATCTGCAACTTGGACAAGTCGAGCTGGGCGCCTGATTCCTGGTGGGTCCTTTGTGTCACGCTCACATCATTCACGTAGCGTCGTCGTTGTGCTAATGACAATGATAATGGAATGTAGGACCAAAGAGAATTGCGGGTTCAGCCCCCTGCACTACCCCACCGCGATCGCGCACCCTGGCGACGCTCAGCCCGACGGTCCACTCTCTCTACTGAACTCTGGTCTAGTGGTGCTCACGCCTTCGCACGAAATCACAGCCAAGATCAAGACCACTCTCACCGATCCCGAACACCACGATATGGTCGCAGGCTGGATGTTCCCTGATCAGGACCTATTAGCAGAGGTATTCAGGGGCAAGTGGTATAGCATACCATGGACGTACAATGCGCTCAAGACGATGCGATATTGGCACGGCAATTTCTATCGCGACGAGCAGGTGAAGAACTTGCATTATATCTGCGACAAGCCGTGGCAGCGTCGGCCGAGCAGAGATACTTCGTCAGGAGCAGGAGCGTACAAAGTGGACGCGGGCGACTTTGGAGGGATCTACGATGCAAAGTTGGGCATACCGGCCGAACAAGCGGACGCAGTCACGCATGGATGGTGGTGGGACGAGTACGAGGAGATGGCACGGGACATGCGGCAGGCGGGCTCGGCGTCGATAGGTTACGTCGAGACGCTGCTTGATCAAGGAGAGTGAGCCATTGTAGATCATACACTTCAGACTAGCATTCAGCATCGGCATAGACATGCATATACTTGAAGACCATGTCTTCCAGCCAAAAGCACGATATACGCTCACGTCCACTCCTGCAGACTTTGCCAGCAGTTGGTCGAAGTAGAGCTGGGGGCATTGAACTGAAGGCCATATCCGACATCAATCTTGTCAACAAAAACGGACAACCAGCAAAGTCGGCGTCTCATTCCGCTTCTTTCCTAGCAGCTTGTTCAGCATGTCAAAGTCCACTACTTTGGCCGATATACCGCTGCAATACATCGAGATAAATGACGCGAAGATAGCCTATCGGATAGCGGGCGACGTGTCGCACCCGCTCTTCATCACACTCCACGGCGGAAGGGGCTTCGGTACGTCTTTCTTCCTCTTCACTATTCTATATGTCGTCTCCTCAAGCTAATTCTGATGGAACGGATGTATAGGCTCTCACGCCTCCGACTTCAAGGCGTATGCACCACTTGCCGATCAAGTGCGCATCCTCTCGGTGGATTTCCGGGGCCATGGCGAATCGTCGTTAACCCCGCCATTCACGTTCGCGCAGATCGTCGACGACATCGATGCGTTGCGTCAACACTTTATCGGTGACGAACCAGCTATCATCTGCGGAGGAAGTTTCGGTGGATATATAGCGCAGCAATACGCTATCACGTACCCGCACCACACCTCGCATCTGGTTCTACGTGGGACAGCGCCGTCACATGAGCGTGGGTCGCATCTATCTCGTTTATAGGGAGTCGCTGAGCGGTCGAGACCTGTGACTTAGACGAAGCGGAAGCCCTGGAGATCATCCAACAGCGCTTCCACCGCGCGCCGATGGCTTCCGTCAGCATGCTCCAGAAAGTGTTCAGCTCGTTCGTAGACGACGCGGAGATGCGGCTGGTCATGTTCGCCATTGGCCCGCTGTATGCTGAGGGGCCGTACGATCCCGATAAGGGATTAGAAGCGAGTCGCACGACAAAGTACTATGCCGAGTCGCACAGTGAGTGCCGTGACGTCTATCCAGACTTGGTCTAAGCATGATGCTGATGATGACGACGCGACAGACGCACTGTACTCTGAGACGGAGAAATACTTTGATTACAGGCCCCGCCTGAAAGATATCACAAGCCCAACCCTCATTATCGTAGGCGAGAAAGACTGGATCTGTCCCCCTTGTCAGTCTATCTTTCACTCCCATCGTATCAAGCGAGATACTGACGCCGAGATGTGGTTCAGCCCAATCGAAAATTATACATCGGGGTGTGGCAGGGTCACAGCTGCTCGTTGTGCCTAATGCCAATCATTCGGTACATCACGAGAAGAACGAGGTCGTCATTGCCGCCATTAGAGAGTTCCTCGCTGTGCAACGGTGAGAGGTTGTCATACTACTAGATATACATAGAGCAGCACGGGAAAATACTTCTTCCCACATAGACATGCATAGATCTCATCAGTACAGACAGTGGTGATGTGGTATATAGTGAGAGATAGACAGCTATATTGACCTGAATCACATCCGAATCCGTACGGAATGTTGTGTGTGAAAATCACATCATACACATCATCTAATCTCACTACTCACTCTCTCTTTCACACACAACCTGCGCACTATCGACATACGTACACCTCGTCATGGATACACACCACTTGGACAGATAGCACTCAGCTCTCAATGCAGTATGCAGTCGAGTCGACTCTCAGAGGACTCGTCCCCTGCCCCGTCGGCAAAACGCCGTAAAGCCTCGCGAGCATGTGATCCCTGTAGAGCGAGAAAGCTGAGGTGAGTGGTCACGACAACTCTCAACGCTGTCTTCCCTTCTTGACTTCTCGCTCATGTATCATACCGACATTAGGTGCGAGTACGATAATGATGAAGCGGTATGCCGGTCGTGTAAGAAGGTGAGTAAACTTACTGCGCTCGGAAGACATGTGCACAGACTCACCCACCTCACCCACCCCAGTCAAACGCGTCATGCGTCGCATCCCAGCCAGCGAAGATTGTGAGCATTCCATCACTCCTGATGCGTGACGTACAACCGCTGATAATCTCGCAGGACAAGCGACGACTTCGTACGATGGTGGAACTGGCGAAGACGGACGAGCAGAAACAATGGGTCGCCAATCAGATTGCTCAGCGGGGCATATACGTTGCTTCCACGGATATGGGCGTTTTGAGGAAAGCTCGCCCTTCCACAGCTGGAAACCCCCTGGATCTCCTTGCGCAACTGCCCACCTCCTCTCCAGGCGCGCCAGTGCAGAGTCTAGACAAGGCGGGAACGGTAGAACCACTGGAAGACGTGGCTACTGCTGTGTCGCGACCGTCCTCTTCCCGCTCGTCAATATCGGCACGGAGGGGATCGGGTGCACCCCCCAATATCAAGACCACCGGTCTTGAACCTCGTCACCAAGGTGAGCATACCATCTGCAGATACAGAGCTGATCTCTCCAGGTCCCACTGCGTCGGTCAATCTCCTGCGCGATCTCGTCGACCAGTCAGCCGTAGCAAAACACGATCAGAGGTATGGGTTGTTTCGTGTAGCAGACGAATGGGTTTATGGAGGAAACACGGATGAAGTGATGAGAGAAGGACATTTGGTGGAGCAGCAGATCAAGGAGGGAATCAAGGAGCAACGTGAGTCCCTCGCCGTCACCTTCTGCTAAAACTCCCAGTGGTGTCATTCTATATCTCCAACATCGCAACGATCAATCCCGTCATCCCACCTCATCGAATAGCAGCTATAACTCAATCATCCAGCTTGATTCTCCATTGTGTGCTTGGTGTCGCATCACTCTGGCGTCAAGTCCCCTCATCAGTCTACGTCACGATCCGAGCTCAGCTTGACAAGCAATTATCACACCACACTGGTCCAGGATCGTCTTTGGCACAAGTACAAGCGATGCTTATCTCCGGCATGTCACACGAATTACACTTGGGAACGAACATGGAAGGAGGAAGCACGGCGTGGTTGCGGGTCGGCTCAGCTATTCGTCAAGCGCAGGACATCGGTCTACACCGCCTGGATGCTAGACATTGGCTACCGGACATGTACGCGGATCGAATGTGGACATGGATAGGGTGCATAGTTGCGGACAGCTGGTGAGTTTGTCAATTAAGCTTGTGCTGACGAGTGCTAGGTACGCCGCTGCTTATGGACAGCCTCTGGCCATCAATCTGCTGGACTGCGAAGATCCCTTAGCCAATGTCGACATGCTGCAGACCACGGACAATACGGCATTATTCCAAGTGCAGACCTATCACGTATGTCGCTTTGTACCAGCAAGCGCTGACAACCTCTCAGTTCAGCTGTCTGTTAGGGAAGACCAGTGAGTTCGAAGCGTCTATGAATACCCCAGATCGCTGACGATATTCCCAGTGCAAGCCATATTCCGACCATATGCTCTTGAACGCAGCAGTGATGCTGCGCTGCAATCGCTGTTGAACGAGATCGACGACCGTATTGCAAGTGTTCCGGCCGCGTTTGCGCATCAGGGAGAGAGCACAGCGATGCGCGGAGGGCTGCTTAACTTGTCAATCGCATGTGTTGAAGTGAGTACCACGATAGAGACATCGCTAATGTCTTACAGACGTTGTTCTTCCGGTCGTTTGTCAAGATGAACCGAAAGCTCCCCGTACATATCACATTCCGACCGACGACATCGAGATGGGAAGCAGCTGTCAGACGAGCGCGTTCCGGCATCGCGTGGGTGAACGCCAACGGCGATGTACTTCTGGACTGCTGGTTGCCCGTCAAATACATGGTGACATATTGCGCCCTTGCTCAGTGAGTCTGATAAAAAGTTGAGCACGCGCTGATCAGAGTAGGTACTACCACTACGTGGCTGAACGAGATATCGAGTCATTACAATCCCTTTCGCTCGCTAAAGACGTCATGAATCGCTGGGCGTTGGGACATAATCAGAGCAGACCCATCGCCTCTCGCTCCAAGATCGCCGACATAGTCGGCATATTCCACAAAGCCGCGTTGGATCTGACCAACGAGCAATCGTCCACTGGCCGTCCACCTTCCGCCCACCGACAAGCCGTCAGCAATCCCACCGTACCAGACATAGACACTCTGAGATCAGCAGCAGCACGACCGCACGTGGCATCTACTACTCAGCGTTATGCGGATATACCTGCTGCTAGTGCACCGTCACACGAGGACACATCCACACTGGACGATTGGTTGGCGGACGTATTCCGTCAACAGGAAGTCCACTTTGGGATCTATGATGGGTAACACAAGGGCTATCATGCCAGCTATATCTGTCTCAAATTAGAACTGCAAGACTGAGACGTCAGGCAGAATACTATCATTATAGACTCGACTCATTGGTCCGAGGTCCGAATTGTTGCTATCGCTGTTGTACGATGTACAATGTAATTCTTCACTCAGGGAGAGATCACCGAAGCGAGACGCAGCATGCTGCATCTCCCGCTGCGTACTGCAACTCACCAATGCAGATCTGCTGGCTGATGATCATTCCATCGGTGCGTACTGGCTACTGCTGCCGACAGAATGACAATATCCACGTAGTCAGTGACACAAGGGAAGATGATTGTGTGGACTGTACCAGCAGTACCAGTATGCAGGAATACTGACGTCAGTATTAGAGGTACGACAACTTTCTTGTCGTTTGTAACCTTCTCACACCCATTCTCTCACTCATAACAACAATCTCTCATCGCGGTCACCAGTGTTACACAAGCTCAAGGAGCACAAGAGCACAGCCCCTCTATCACCTCTACGTCCCACCATGAGCCACTACTCGATACACCCCAACGCCGCGTTCCAGGGCTACTACTCGAAATTCCGTTTACCCTCCGGCGCGTCGATCGCACTTATCATCTCCGCCGTCCCCTCCATCGACCCGCATTCTCCATCCTACAAGGGCAAAGGCGAAGGATATACCAGCACGAGTGCTCAGCAAGAGGCCGGTCGACCGTATATGATATCCTTCAACTATGTCACCTCGGACTCGACGCGGTGGTGGCAGAGGGATTACTGGCCAGAGCAACTCGACATGCAATCGAGCTCGCAGGGGTTTGTG
This sequence comes from Cryptococcus sp. GC_Crypt_3, assembly GCA_026538395.1. Classification (NCBI taxonomy): domain Eukaryota; kingdom Fungi; phylum Basidiomycota; class Tremellomycetes; order Tremellales; family Cryptococcaceae; genus Cryptococcus; species Cryptococcus sp. GC_Crypt_3. The sequence continues at coordinate 95,614 of JALPCB010000017.1, forward strand.
ATAAAGTTCGAACAAGGTGACTTCACATGGACCAAGACTGGCAGATCGGATCAAGTGCAATGGTCAATTCATACGGACGAGCTGGACTTTGATGCTTCTACAAGCGGAGAAGGAACGGGCTGGGATCCAAGTGCACCTCGATCAACTCCAGCAGGCTTCCTGGCGAATCTCCCACTGCCAATACAATGGCATGTGCACTCTGTGGATTCGCCTTGCGACTTCTCGTTGGCGATCCGCTCGACTGATACTGAGCTCAAAGAGCTTCCTCTGGCTGATCAAGCTGGGACGGCACGAGTGCATATGGAGAACAACTGGGTGAGTTCACTCCCAGTCGTAATCGATGCGACCAACTGCTGTGTACTGATATGCTATGTGTTATGTAGGCCCTGTCATTCCCGCAATCCTACCTCTGGATCCAAGCTAGAGATCACGAGCGGGATAAAGGAATCGTCATGGCTGGAGGATCACTGTTTGAGAACGTCCAAGCGTACCTAGTGGGATATCAAGGCGACAAAATCCCCTCAGATGGTGGTCAACCATCACAGCGTTTCATCAGCTTTCTCCCTCCCACATCTACATCCATCTTGTCCCTTTCGCTCGGTCTCAGCAGCTCTATCGACTTTCCTTCGGGTACCGCATCGATCGATATCAAAGGCTGGTTCACGCGATTACGCGTTACCGCCCAAAGCGACCACGATACTTTCCACGCGCTATCCGCTCCATTAAGTACAGGGCATGCCCCTGGTTACTCGGTACAAAGCTTCGCAGCGCGCATCAAGGTCGTGGTGGAGGAGCGCAAGTGGCCTTGGTCATCTTGGGTGACTGTGGAAGAAGAAATCTACGAGAATGGAAGTCTCGAATTCGGAGGCGGATTCTACAAGCGCACAGACGAATGATGCATCGAGCGTATATATCCCTCCATCTCCGACAGGCGACTGTCTACTACACTACAAACTACCCAAAGTCGACGCATATCCAGCAAGCAGACTCACGCAGGACAACACTGCAGGTGTGCCCAATGTCTGCATCGAAGCCAATACGACCGCCCCAAGAATCGAGACTGACGGAACCACGCCTGTGGCCGCCTTCCCTTGTCTCCCGGCCCTGTTCGCAGGGATCTCAGCGACGAGAGCGTTATACACTATCGTCCATATAGGAATGGAATATGCCAATACAAGACTGAGTCCAGCGAGCCACACGCCATTGAAAAGCGATCGAGATGCACCGGTGAGCACTGCGCCGCCAGCTCGAGAAAACATGCCGTGCGTGGAGACCAATGATGCGGCGAATGATCCGTACAACCCCAACGCTAGGAGGTTGAATGCGGCGTAAAGGTTCTTTGCCGCAACGTGCCCGACTCGAGATACGAATGTTCGCTTGCCGCCTCTGACGTCCGCTTCAATATCGTTGACGTGCATGACGAAGATACGCGCTTGCTCGAAGCAATAGAAAGCAGCGATCAGTGTCCAGAGCTGTTTGTCGAGAATGAAGCCGGATTGGGAAATGGAAGAAGGGTTCAGATCAGACCACGAAACACTTCTCCCTGATACTGCGGTGTAGTGACCAACGAGACCAAATAGGAACGCGACGGGTGATAGGAACAGCGCGGAGACCAGCTCGCCAAAGCCGTTGTAATGTAGTCGTAATGGCGGACCGATGTAGGAGTGGGATAGGAAGGTGCAGATGAAGCCGATTTGGATGCCCAGGCCTTTGAAAGGTGTGCCGCGAGGTGACGTGGTAGATGGGTTGATGGTTGGGTCCTGTGAGCGGGAGTAGAGGATGAGTATGACGAGACCCAGCTGCCATGCGAGACAGCACGCCAAGGACGTCCAAGGTGGGAAAGTACCGTCGTGGATGATCCGCGTCGTGTTGCCCATGAGCTTGGGGTTTCCCTTCTCGCTGTCCTTTTCTAATTCTCCCCTCTTCCTCGCCTTATCCTTCTCGATCGCGGCGACCTGACTGGGTCGATCCAGATCATAGTCAAAGTAATCGTTACTGTAATTGATGGCGACGTTGGTGCCCCATGTGATGATGGCGCATTGCAGTGTCGCCCACCAGTCGAACCCACTCAGGACGCCTGGGCTCGAGGAGCCGTTTTTGTTGGGGAAGACTTGGCTGGAGATGACACAGCCTAATATCGTCCAGATCGACACCTCGAACGCAAAAGGAATACGTCCGAGCGCAATGAGCGCAGAGATGATCTCGCCCACTCCGAGCTGTTGCGGGTCGTAGCCTGGCTCGGTGGACATGACAGCTGCGTTACTCGGACTATACCAACGAAGGACAAGGGGGTGCAAGTGAGAGTTGATGTCGTCTTCGATGAATGGCTTGTTCTATGTTCTATAATTAAAACCAGATCGTCTCTGTAGAAAGCAAGATCGGATCTCGGCTGAGCGACGAGCTACCACGTGGCCACACAGCGTCATCATACCTGTAGCGTGATTCCAGCAAACGCGCAGTTCGAGTTTCCCACGGATGTCGTGTAAGAGCGTTATCGATCGCATCGGAATCAGTCCAGTCCGAGACCAGCTCAGCAGAGGGCATATATACATACCACCAAGCTCAACAGCAAGCAACGAGGCTCTCCGCTATGCTTGGTGCAGTAGTCGCCATCTGCGGCGTGGCAGCTGTCGTCACCTACGCTCTACGCCCCAAACCTCGCTTTCGCTCCCAGGCCAACCACGATGAGCGTCTCAACTACGTCATTGCGAATCTTCGACAACGACCCGCGAACGCAAAACTGTCGCTGCACCGGCGCTTACTGCAGTCCAACACAATCCGCAACTCGGCGCACAAGGCTCAGGACGATTATTTCGCTGTAGATCTCTCTTCATTCAACAGCATGATTGAAATCAACGTACATGAGGGCCATGTCATCTGTGAACCCGGTATACTCTTTGCCGACTTGCTCAAAGAGCTACTGCGCCATGGAATGACCACTTTGGTTGTAGTGGAGCTACCAGGCATAACAGTTGGTGGCGCGATCGTGGGCGGGGGACTGGAGAGCTCTTCGTTCAAATTTGGTCAATTTGCCGATTCGGTCCTCAAGCTCGAATGTCTCACACCGGAAAAGCACGTCTGCAGTCCCACAGTCGAAAGCGACCTCTTCTACGCCATCTCAGCAAGCTATAACACCGTAGCTCTACTCACCCAAGTCAAGCTGGCTATCCGCAAAGCTCCGAGATACCTCTCACTGCACGTCGATCGCTACAGGTCCTTCGATGACGCTGCTTTCGCGCTGCAGGACACTTCGTCTGACTGTATCGAAGGAATCGCGTATTCGTCTAGCGAGATCGCGGTCGTGAGAGCAACACATAGCGATACACTGCATAGTCCGCTGCGCCGCTTCTCTCGGCACTGGGACAGGTGGTATTACAAGACTGTCCGAGATACCGACGCGTTCACCGTGCCATATTGGGACTACTGCTTTCGATACAACTACGGCGCGTTCTGGATGGCCAGCTACGTCCTTGAGCTGCTTGGCGGCGATACGTTCTGGTTACGGGCGATAATAGGAGCCTTCCTCGATACGAAACACTTGTTTGCGGTGCTGCACAGTGCCCAGCTCTCGGATCTCGGTCGAATGCGTGTTATTCAAGATTGCTATGTGCCGAAAGATCAAGTCGTCGCTTTCCTGAAAGATGTAGATCACCTGATGGGCATTTACCCATTATGGCTCTGCCCAGTCAAAGCGACATTCACGTCTCAGTATCTCGCATGCCACCATGGATCGACCGATTTCGTCAATGTCGGGATATACGGCAGACCAAACACGTTCCCTTTCGATGCGTCCGTTGTGGGTCACGGGCTTGTTCAACTGCTGATCAAGCACAATGCTCGATCCATGCTGTACGCGCAGACTTGGCATAGCCCACAGGAGTTTGCGGCGATCTACGGCGAGGCTTTGAAGGATACGGAGCGTGTCAAAGCGAAGTACGGCAGCGACTGCTTCTTCGATCTTTATGGCAAGGTCGCTTTGACGGCAAAGGAGCGCAAAGAGATGGAAGTCCCGATGCAAGGCAGCGAACAAGAGGCGCAGAAGCAGATTGTAAAGGATATCTTGCTATCAAAGCTGCACCTCAAATAGCAATGTGAGCTTGAACTTGAACTGAAATGTCGTTGCAACAAGCTGATTCGAACAGATGGACCCACTGTCACCGGCAGCTGCATCGTGTCTTCCCTCGTCCGCGTACATCAAAAGGACTGTTCGCCGCTGAGAGCTCAAGCCATCGCTCCTAGAGTACTCCAGCACAGCAAGAAGCGAGCTGACGGCTCATTGACCAAGCTATCTGCTTAGTCGGACGCTTGCTATTGGATAATGGCTTGCATAGGATCATTAAACTACTACAGAGACCACCATCCCTCGTCCTTGTCACCGTTGGCATGGCACTGTGATATACCGTCCTCTGGATCCCTGACAACGTTGTTGCAGACGTAATGGATGTTTGGCAAGTCGTCTTTCCCGTACGTGACGTTGAAGTTTTCGAATGTCATGTCGTAGCAAGGTGTCTTTTTGGAGCAGTCAAGCCAGACCACTCGGTTGCGAGACGATGTGCCGGTCACGTTGCTGATGTGGATGTCGCTCCAGTGGAACAGTCCGGTATTGTGTGCCTCTCCTTGGCGATCAAGGAGATAGGTCAGGCTGTACTTCACACGTTAGCATTTGCAGTGAGAGGCAGGATGGAGGTCGATGACATACTCTGAGTGCAAGAAGATGGGTCGAGTCACGTTGTTCACCTCGACGTTCTTGACGGTGATGTTGCGCGCGTAGCCGGTACCTCCGCCACCGCCGTTAGGAGGTGTGCCGGATTTGATGCCCTGCCACGACTTGAAATAGAGTCCCTGCTGCGCCTCATGCTGACCGCCAGACACTTTAATGTCCTCCATGTACACGTCCTCGATGTAGTCCGGGATACCGGGGTACTGGCCAATTGAGCCAAAAGCGATACCGGTGCCGCCAATACAAGTGATGTTGCGAGCGGTGATCATGGACGAGTTGGGCTTTAGGGCGATACAGTCGTCTCCTCCCTGGTACACCATGTTCTCTGAATTGCAATATTATCAGTAAAGTGTAAAGAAGCTTTGATTTGATGACTCACCGAAAGTAACGTTGTGCGACCGGAACGTGTCGCAGCCATCGGTGTTTTGCAGCCAGTTGAGAGGGATATCCAATGCCTCAGGGTTATGCTGAGTGGCATTGACAAAGTAGTCCTTGTACAGGACGTTGGTAGAGTTGATGACGATCGATGCCCAGAATTGCGGTTGGATGACGGACCAGTTCTTCACTATGACGTTGGACGAGTTGGTGATGGCGAATGACATGGGGCTATAGCAGGAGTTAGCCATGCGATCACGCTTGAGAGACGAAGGAGGGAGAGAAGTACTGACCGGCCGTACTTGTTACCAACTTCCTTGGCCCAGTTGTACCATACATCTCCATTCCCGAAGATACCACCTTTGTCGTTTCCGTCAATAACATAGTTGTCGCCAGTGATGATCCATGCCAATGCCAGGTTCTGGAATTCAAACGCGACTCGCTTCTCGACCCAGTTGTCGATGTCGGTCGAGAAGGAGATCCAGCCATGGACGTCTAATGTCGCATCTTCCAAGTGGGTCGTGAGGGGGTTACCAATAGTGCTAAAGCGACAACTTAGTAAAGCCATAAAGCACCTTATGAAAGAAAGACATACTAGTTGGCATCGGGTAATCGGATGATACCGCCCTTCCCACACTCCTCGTGCGCTTTCAAAAAGTTCTCATCGTCAAACTCCCCATCATCCCTTGCGCTTAGTACACAGAGTTTCCGGTGTTTGCCGGAAAGCTCATCGTAGTAATTGGAGTGGATCTCGAGCTGCGCAGAGGAAGGGTGCAAAAAGCGGTCGGCCGCGTGAAGCACGTCTTGCGATGTGGGGATGATCGACGCCGAGGCAGAAGCCAACAGGGCGAGAAGGGGTGAGAAGCGCAACATGCTCATGACCATCGATTCGGTTTTGGTTTAGGAAGATGTAGAAAGGCAAACAACGAGTGTCATAGAGAAATGGGATCATGCTTTAAATTTGTTCATTATGCTCATCCGCTGCCTGACTTGATCCGGCGGTTTTCGGACCGGCCGGTCGGCGCCGGTTCCGATGGTCCGCAAATGGAAAGGGCAGTTTATGCTACTACTGCTAAACATGCATACGGCTCACGCAGCCAATGCATGGCTTACAGGATCACATATACATACTCGTTCAGATCAACTCTTAATCCATCTTCTCCCAGCCCATGTCCTTGAGGGACCAACCGAAAATCGTGCCATTCTTCATGATATCGCCCTGAGAGTAGTCACACAGATGCTGGAGCTTTCCAGGCTCTTTGTGGAGGTCTGCGAGGCTGGAGTAGTCGGATTCGTCCAGCATGATGATCTGGACAAAGGGTGTTAGTGGTATTGGCGTTCGCTCCGAATCACCGAGACGCAAGCACGTACCTCCAAGTTGGCCTTGAGTCGAGCAGGATTGGACGATTTCGGAATCACGGTCCAGTTATCCCTTTGGGCGATCCACGAAATGAGGAGCTAGTCACCAAGATCAGAGACTAGCCCATGGCTGAATTGAACGAGGAGATATACGCACCGTCCCGGTCGGCACACCGTATTTCTCCGCCAGCCTTTTCACTTCCGGATCGCTGAGTACAGGCGAGATGGTAGTGTTCGGCTTTGGTTGTCCCAAGGGGGAGTAAGCGGTGAGAACTATTCCTTTCTCCTTGCAATACGCGTCGAGCGATGCTTGTGGTAAGTACACGTGGGACTCGACCTGGGAACAATGTGTTACAATGATAACGAGACGATATGGATCCGACTCACTTGGTTCACGGCAGGAACAGTCTTGGTGCTCTTGAGCAGCTCGCCGAGCAGCTTGACACTAAAGTTGGACACGCTGCAAAATAGTGCAGGTCAGTCTTGCCACTAATGCATTGCAGTATTGACGGGGATCCGAGACTTACCCAATAGCCTTGCATTCTCCGCCTCGTTCGAGCAGCTTTTCCATCTCGGTCCAAGTCTCCTCAAACGTCGGTGACGAGCCATAGGCGATCGACTTGCCCGTGTCCGGGTCGTTCGCCTGAGGCCAGTGCACCAGCTGGGACGGAACATGAGTACTTGTGTGCATTTCAGTGCAACGAAGAGGACATACATAGAGGTCGATGTACCCGATGTTCAGAGCTTTAAGCGATGTCTCAAAACCTTGCTTGACGCGACCGTGGTCCGAGCCCCTGCAAGCTCCTTGAGCACATGACAGAGCTGCAGATCTGGATCACTCACGTCAACTTGGTTGTCACGAAGATGTCCTCTCTCTTCACGTCACTATCCCGGATTGCCATGCCGACGGCTTCCTCGTTACCGTATCCGCTAGCCGTATCGATATGCCTATAGCCAATCTTGAGGGCTTCGCGGACCATATCGTACGTCTCCTGATTCGGACCATCGACCGGCGTGCCCATCCAGCAGCTGAAGAAAACACCACGGGTCAGCCATTCCTGAGCATTGGTGCTGATCCCGATCACGAGAGCAATCGCGATCAGGATAACATGAGACGCAGCGACAAGGCTCACCCGAGTCCGACAGCTGGCATGGTCGCGCCCGTGTTGAGCTTGACATTGTTGACTTCTCGTGGTGTCATCGTGCTGAGTCCAGTATGGCAGTTGATAGGCAAGGCGGTAGCACTTCAATACGACCAAACTACAACAGACGCAATGAGCAGTTCTTGACGATGCGTTTCCTATATCTGTCTTTCCGAGGATGGGTGCTCGGATCCGGACCGCTTCACCACTACACCGTTCACGTGTTGCAGCTCACCCATCGCTTTGTAATCGGATATCGTAAAGGGTACGTCACCGCCTATAATATCGGTCTCTTATGTAAGACGAGACGCTGAGGTAGGCATACCGCGTGTAAGTCGTATAACATCCCAGTGCATTAGAATGATAGGCTAGTTTACTTTCGTTTCGCCGACCTGGTGACTGACCTCCGCAGAACTGCCGTAAACCTTCCATTCCAGATCCGATTTTCTGAACCGGAACAATGATCAGTAAGCCAAAGCACCCTACCAGTCGAATCGCCAACGCGGCGAAGACCTTAAACATCCGTTGTAATGTATCTCTTCCGTTGACGTCGTCTCGATGCGCCCCCGCTATCACGTGAATTCACTCATCGGTACGCTTGAATAGTTTCACGTCACCTCCTGGGACGAGTGACGCGACCGAAGCCCGGGGCTCGTAGACCTTGAATATACGGTACCTCGTAGCCGAAGCCGAAGAGGAAACGTTTGGTATAAAGACGTCACCATCTTGCGTCCTATATGCATGACTTGACATGCTTGCAGCAATCACTTGACACACGATTTGAATACTGCCATCAATCCTTCTCAACACTATGAAAGTCTTTGTCACTGGCGCATCCGGCCATATCGGCTCTCATGTCGTCCCCATCCTCATCGCTCAAGGGCACACCGTCACAGGCCTTGCTCGATCGGAAGTGTCCGCGCAAAAGGTCGCCTCACTGGGAGCTACGGTCGTACATGGCTCTCACACCGATCTTGAGGTACTCTCCTCTGCTGCTGCCGAAGCCGACGCAGTGATCCATGCAGCGTTCAATCACGACATATTCATGCAGCCCGATGGGATGGCACAAGCTTGCACAGAGGACCAAGCGGCGATCAAAGCCATGTGCGACGCGTTGGTGAAGGCTGGAATGGGCGGGACATTCGTCAATTCCTTTGGGACGTTGGGTACCGCTGGCCCCGACGAGACCTTTAGTCAAGGCTCTCAGAGCCCGCGTTCTCTGGCCGAGCCCTTGGTCGACTCCTACGCAGCTAAAGGGCTTCATGTCGTCACCATCCGGCTCTCCCCTGTGGTCCATGGTCCTAGGAAAGAACACCCTTTCATCACCACCCAAATTGACGGGGCCAAGAAACAGGGCTTTGCAGGATACGTAGGTGATGGCACGCAACGCTGGCCCTCGGTGCACGTTCAGGATGCTGCCCAGCTCTACGTCGCCGCGATCAGCCCGAATGTGCCGTCCGGTAGCAAGCTGCACGCCATCGCCGAGAACGGTATTCCCATTAAGGATATCGCGGCATTCATCGCCAATAAACTCGGAGTCGAGACCAAGAGCATCGCCCCACAAGAGGCGATGGCGACATACGGATTCATCGGCATGCTCATGCAGATCGAGAACTATACGACCAATGAATTGACCAAGAAATGGACGGGCTGGGAACCAAAGGGTGCAACGTTGTTCGAGGATATGGCGAGTTACTCGGGCTTGTGTAATTAGATAACCCCTTGATCAAAACGGACTGACAACATGCCCTTATATATGTGTGTATACAATGCCGATGTAGTTCTACCTCAACCAGCTAGTAAACCGAGATCGTTCCATCTCCCCGTCCGATCGCGACCACTTTACCCTGCCCAATGTCCAGCAACCCGCCGTACTCCGTTGCTACCTAAGTACGCTCGGGAGCTGGGACACCAAGCAACTTCTCGATATTCGTAGACGCTAAAGCAAGAGCATCCAGCTCAGTGGCCTGGGCCGTCGAATCGGTCATGAAACCCTTATATGGCAAAATCGCTTAAATCATAGGACGAAGGCGAGGGATGATTGTAGCCTTTGTCCTGTTCTCCAGTGCGTGCCGGTGCAGTCCGAATTGGAACATCGATTGACATCGAACGTAGCGGGGACGATCCTGTGTGCTCTGGCTCCGTATGGGCTTCATGATATTAGCTAGAATCGTCGCGGGATGTGGAGGATGGGGACTGCTCAGGCTGACTGCGGCCATGATATCGGACACGGTTTCGATCAAAGATCGGGGGATATTCCAAGGATACGTCAACCTTGACTGGGCTGCAGGGAGCGCGGTGAGTGCTCAGTGCACCCTAGAAAGGTACCCAGCTCATGAGCTAGCGTACGCTGGGAGCCCTTATCGGCGGCTGGATTGCCGATACACTTGGATGGAGATGGGCTTTCTGGATCCAGGTTCCACCGCTCATGGTGGCTTGTGCGCTCATTTTGTGGAAGGTCCGTCTGCCAGATACAATAAGCCCGGAAATCCTCAGACATTAGCTTGCTCGCATTGACTGGATGGGATTTTTCATACTGCTCATATCTGTGGGTGGTCGTGATAACCTTACTCGCAAGCTAATCGTTGGCCGATCACGACGCTGTTGATCTCTTGCGCGCTCTACACTTCTGCCCTACCGGATCGAAACCCTTTGGTGCTGCCTCTAGCGATTGTGTCTCTCCTGGCGATACCAATACGTTACGTCGTTGAATACACGTACGCCACAGAACCAATCATTCCCATTGGATTGCTACACCAGAGAACAGCTGCGTTCGTCCTGGTATCGACTGTTCTATTATCGATGAACGTTTTCGCGCGATTCTTCATGTGCCCGATTTACATCTACCTTGTGAAAGGATTCGGCGGCAAGGACACCGGACTTCTACTTCTCCCATCATCATTGACGTTGGCGATGGGAGCGGTTTTTGGCGGATAGTGAGCTGACGACGCGCCAAAGACTGACTAAGTCAAGCTACATGCGACAAGTTCCCGGCACATACAAGACATTCACAATCTGGATGTCTCTTGCCCGTCTTATGCTCTGTATCCTTCTTGTTCTGGGATCTGAACACCAGCGTGCATCGTGTCTGGGCAGAGTTGGCAGTGGCCGCGTTTGCGGGAGGTGTCATAGGTGCGTCTAATAGCGGAGGCGCAAGTTGACGTGAAGTTACCAATGTCTTGACTGCCCTGGTCGCCGCTGTCCCTCATTCGGAGATGGCCATGGCTACCGCAGTGTTGTATCTCGCACGAGCCATTGGTCAAGTATTGGGTGCTAGTCTGTCCGCCGGCCTTCAGCAAATGGTGTTGAGCATCGATCTCAGACAACGCTTTCCAGAGCAAAGCGAGGTGAGCCCAAAGCCTCAGATTGGCTCTCAGTCGCTAAACATCTCGAAGCTCGAATCGGCTCTCATCAAGTCCCCCGAAAAGACGATAGAACTGCTGCCAGAAGGAGAAAAGTTGAATGCGCTGCTGGCTTACCTGACTTCACTGAAAGCAGTGTTTCAAGAAATGGTGGTGACCGGGCTTCTGATATCCGTCTTTTTCGCTTTCATTAGAGCCTATCGGCTCGAAGCTAGATGATGCACTCATGTAGTGTATGCCAACACAAGTTTGCATTGCGCACGAACACGATGCAAGGAACGGTTTTGGGTTCCATGCGAAATTTAAAGTGCCTATCCCAGAGAACTGCTGTACATTTACGTAGCAGCATCTTTGCGGGTTGAAACGAGCTGCATTTACCCGTATGGCTTCATGTCCAGGTATGCCAGGTAACACCGTATCGCAGCCCTGCTTGTCACGGTTGGTCGTCATCCCAATTTGACCAATTTGGATCAGCCGTTCCCGGATTTGATAATGAGATCTGCCATTAGGTCTCAGCTCGTAACGGGGGAACCGCAGCAGGCATGCGGTGATTTACCTTGTTGAGCTCAGTCACACTCTCGTAATCGCCCAAGGGGGCTAAGCTTTATTCACCCATTAGACTCCGCCTCGCCGGACCGACGTTCCGACAAACTCGCATCATAACACATGACGCATCTAACAACGATTAGCGTGAAAAAGTGATTGGTTTCTTCCTTGACTACTTACTCCGACATTGCGTTGAAGCCGCCAAGATGTCCAATGACTCCCGTGTTATACTTATCACCGGAGCGTCCGGTGGTATAGGGCGCGCTTGTGCGATAGCCCTGTCAAAGTCATTACCTTCACCACAAAGCGCAGAAAAGCTGGTATTGGTGCTTTCGGGTCGGAATCAGGCGGAGCTGGCGGAGACAGCGAGGCAACTGGATGATCAGACCATCGTTGAGATCATAGCAGGTGATGTTAGCAAAGACGCAGAGGTTGCTGCGATGTTCTCAACCGTGAAGGAGAAATATGGCCGGTTGGACCTGCTCTTCAATGTGGGTTCTGGCAGACGAGTTCTCACTTGATCGGTTTGTCCGCTAGTGCTGAGCTTTGCTATCAACAGAACGCTGGCATCGATCTCCTCAACTCCATACCACTTGAAGACGCGGACATGTCGAAATTCCGCCAAGTTCTGGAGGTGAATGTCATGGCAGCAGTGCTGGTATGTCACTCCTGGCTCACCCTTTGGTCTGTGCACTAAGGAGGATGCCCATACAGTGCACCAGAGAAGCGATCAAGCTCATGAGAGAGCAATCACCTCAAGGTGGACGCATCGTGAACAACGGCAGCATCTCGGCGATATCTCCTCGTCCTGGTCAGTTCCGCTTCATAGTGTGTCGAGGAGCTACGACTCACTTTTCGCTAGATTCGGCGGCGTACACCGTATCGAAACATGCGATCCTTGGTCTTTCGCGTTGTACCTCACTGGATGGGCGAAAGTACGGCATCAGTTGTACTCAGCTTGACATAGGCAACGCTCAGACCGCTATGGGCGGGCATGCGGCAAAGGGATGTCGACAGGCTGACGGCAGTATCAAGTCGGAACCGATGATGCCTGTTGACAATGTCGGCCGCTCTTTGGTGTATCTCGCTTCGCTACCAGTCGAAGTAGATGTCCAGAGGCTCGAGATCTCGTGAGTCTTTTCTTGACCACAAGCGCTGACTGTGACCCTTTACAGAGCGAGAGGAATGCCTTATGTAGGTAGAGGTTGATATCGCTGGGGCAGAGAACGAGCGCCAATGTCCATATGTAAAATATTGCGCGTCACTGAGGGCGTTGGACAAGAGTTGAATGGGCAGCACAGAGAACCCCTTCAAATCCAAACTTATGTCTGACTGATCTCGGCCCAAGCAGCCGTAGTGTGATAGATCAGCGCGGCGCGATGCGTCAAACAGCTGCTACATGTCACACCTAATCTACTGACATATCGCATGCGATTTGATCCCCTCGACAGCGAGGCCTTCTACCAAGTAAATGCGATCTTCCGAGAAGCAAACTATCTTGCCACCGGGCACAAAGCAGAAATTAGCGCATCCAGCACTCTTGTTGTTGTCTGCCAGACCGAGCATTCTGACGTAACTGTTAGCTCGATGCGATATGTATCAGTTCTGTTGCACTCACATCTTCCCGATTAGGGTTCCATGTCGATCTTAGATACAGTCAGCTATGCACAGCTAAACGGGCCAGCTGAACAGCACATGAGGTACTCACTCCATACATGTAAACCATCTCCACATCCCGCATATAGGTTGCCGTTGTAATCACATTTCACTTCGTTAAGCGTTAGCCGCTGCAACGGACTGATAGTCTGCTGGTACTGACGTCCATCGGGAACTCCCGTGTCTGCAAATGCAAACAGCCTGCGATTATGCAAGCTAGGGCCACCTCCTGAACCAACTTTGCCTAACCAAACTACATCGAATGCATAGCTAAGGGGAAGTCAGCATTCGACCGACGAACGTCGAAGAATAATAACTCACATTGTGCTCTGCAGCGTTCGGTCGTGTCTCCCACCACCATGAATATGAGCGGTGTCGGATACGTAACAAATTTTGTTGTCCGGACTGAAACAAATCCCATTTGGATGCGAGAAGCCATCGGCTACGACGCGAGTGTGTCCGGTGAATGGATCGAGGGCATACACCTGCGCGGGCAGCTCTCGTTCTGGACGGAATCCTTGCTCGAAGCCGTATGGTGGATCGGTGAACCAGATAGTTGACCCTTTCGGCACTGTTCCCCGAGTAGATTTGGAGCACTTCTGTCCTGCGTCACCCCAGCAATAACACGGGTCTTCGGGCGGCGGTACGACCACCACGTCGTTCAGAGAGTTGAATGGTCGCCCATGAAAGTTGTTGATCAGGACCTCTGCGTCCAGCGGATCTGATGGGTCTATCAGAATTAGCTGCGAAGGCTGGCTTTGGCCTCCCTGATCGCAAAACAATATCCGATTGCCATAAGCACATGCCCCGTTTCCAGAATGCACGCTTGGAACGTCGACGCGTCGCCAGTTCCCGGTTGTGATATCGACTGCACTAATATCCACGCGGATCTCAGCCAACTTCCCCGCCTGTGCCGGCTTGCCGTGTATGTAATTCAGATTGGAGGTGAACCAAACTTCATTCGTCGCTTCGACCCACACGCCAGCCTCATGAGCAAAAGCCCCTTCCGATACGGTCTTTGTCAGACATCGCACTGTTGGCTCACTGCCAAGCAACGGAAGGAAGGATTCATCCAGCGCAATGAACGGTCGAGGAGCAGATGACGAAGGTTCCGCGTTGGGCCAGGTGTTCGACTCGTTACACGAATGTCTACTGAAAGGCGCTTGTCTTTGTAAAAGGTCAAGCGGATTCACAATCTTCATCGTCAACAATGCTATGATCCGCGGAACTCACTTGCACAGTTGATGCGAGTGTCATCCCAGATTGTGACCTTATGTTGTCTCTGCTATGATGAAGTGTTCTTATGAATAAGTGTCTTCATTCATACATGAAGGTCTATGGAAGAGAGTGGGAAATTCAGTCTCCCGCAGAATTTGTTATCGCACGCGCGACCGTGACTCTGGTCGGAAGTCGGACCGGCTCGTTTAGCCCATCATAACCGCTACGTTCGCACTTATGCGCTCGCTAGTGAAACGGGATGATAAGCCAGGCGTCGACGTGCATTTTTGTAAACAAGTCAAATCAATCCGGACCTCGGACCGACGAGCAGCCTGGCGTGGCCGCCTCTTAGAGCCCCAGACCTGGCCCCATGACCCACCCGCAGATGATGCTGCTCTGATGGCATCCATGCGGGCAGCGGGCAGCTGCGAGCCGCTCTTCAATTAAATGTGCCATCTCGGTACCCCGCTAATACCGCAAGACAGCTGGAAGCCCTTACGTGAGGGATCTCCAACGAGATCGAGATCTCTGCTCGTCTCACGCCCGGCGGGAGTCTAGGCTGCGTGCCTGGCGGCATTTGCGAATATGGTTCCGCGATATGTGACGAATTTCGATTTCTGTTTTTGGCGATGTTTACCATTTACGGAGTGACGATCGCCAATCTTCACTTTGTCTACAACCGGTGGTCGGTCCGACCTCATCTTCATCCCTCGTACTGTCTGTTGCTTCCAGACATATAAGAAAGATCGGGGCCTCTGGGGACCCTCTGTAGCCCCCACTCACCTTCGCGACTTCCCACTTATTGCATCCCACACAGCCACCAATAACACGACCGCCAACATGGCTGGCTCCTTGCTGTATACCGTCACGTTGTTGACGGCCTTGGGCTTCCTCTTGATCGGCTATGACAATGGTGTCATGGGTATGTCCCCTTATGTTGAACGACCAGCTTGCATGACTGACGACGAGTCACAGGCGGTGTCATCAACGAAGAACCTTTTCAGACTACCTTTAATCACCCGTCAAAGTCGCTTTTGGGGACAATCGTTGCGATATATGAGATCGGCTGCTGCGTCGGTTCCATCATCACCGCATTTGTCGGTGAGAGACTGGGCCGCAGGCGATCTATCATGATCGGCGCCGTCATCATGCTTGGCGGCGCAGGTTTCCAAGCAGGCGTCAGCTCGAGCGGGGCGATGATCGGGGCAAGGATCGTATCAGGCCTGGGCATGGTAAGTTGAGAATCTATTGGTCCCGCTTGCTCCTGTTGACTTGTTTTTAGGGCTTCCTCAACTCCACTATGCCTGTGCTCCAAAGCGAAGTGTCGCCCAAGGCCAGTCGTGGTCGATTCGTCTGCTTCCAACTCACTTTACTCAACTTTGGTATCATGACAGCCTATTGGACTGGATACGGATTCGCCTTTGTATCGGGATCGAAGGCATGGCGAATTCCCGTGGCCTTGCAGGCAATCTTCATCGTTCCCATCTTGGTGATCGCGTGCATCATACCCGAGTCCCCTCGATGGCTCGCAGCACACGGCCGTACCGAGGAAAGTTTGGACGTATTGGCGAGACTTCAGGGGAAATCGATCACTCACTCTGACGTCGTTGCTCAACACCGAGAGATTCAAGAAGCTCTCGAAGTTGAGCAGTCATTGGGCAGCGGCAAATGGTCTGATCTCCTTCACGAAGACGAGCTCAAATCCCGACGACGACTCCTCATCGCGTGTGCAATTCAGTTTTTCCAACAGATCGGCGGCATCAACGGGCTCATCTTCTACATGTATGTTCGCATCTATTCGAGAATTTTGATCATTTACTTACAATTTACAGGGGTAACTTCTTTGCTCTCGTCTCCGACCAACCAGCTCTGTTGGCTGGAGCTGTCTTCACTTGGTTCTTCGCTGCTTCTTTCATCCCGTGGTTCCTGATTGACTCGCTTGGCCGACGCAAGCTGTTCCTCGTTTGCATTGCGGGAATGGCCGCAGTATTCGCTATCGAGACGGGCTTGATCTACAAGGTGCAAACAACCAAGAGCAAGACTGCAGGCGCCGTCGCGACCGCCTTCATGTTTATCTTCATGGGGCTGTTCACAATCGGATTCCAAGGTGAGATTGTGGAAGAACCTGTTTTTGCATCTTTCACTGACGCTTGAGCAGCCAACGTTTGGTGCTACACCGCTGAGATCCAGCCCTTGAGAATGAGGCAGAAGGGTGCCAGTCTGGCCACAGCCTGCAAGTGCGTAGACGTTTTTCCTACCATGTAAACTCGACGCTAACAGTTGATAACAGTTGGATCACCAATTACGCCGTTGTCCAGTTCACCCCCCCTGGTCTGGCCAGTCTTGGCTGGAAATTCTACATCGTGAGTGCATACGATGTTACAGCGTGTAGCAAATGCTGATACAAGGCACAGATATTCGCGATTATCAACGCTTGTTTCCTCCCACCCATCTACTTCTTCTTCCCGGAGACCAAGGGCTTGTCCCTCGAGCAAATCGACATGATGTACACTTCCCCTTCGTCGCCCTTGGCGCACGAGCAGAAGGCGGAAGTAGCTCACCTTGATCACACGGGACAGACGGTGAACACGGAGCTCGATGCGAAGTACTAAACGGAGCATAAGACAAGACGCGAGATATGTGTTGTGTGAGCACAAGCGTATTTGTATCGTCACACGGGGTATTGCAGGGTGCTACGCAATTATGATAACTCTGATCGGACTTCTCCCAAATGTATATCATACAAGTGCAGATCGTACTGGCCTGTTGCGGAGATTATGCGACAGCCTGTACGAAGATCGATGATATTGAGAACAGCACATGCTTCTTCTGCTCGTGCCTTTCTGGCGGCTCAAGCCGAAAGTTTCTGCTTGAATTAACTGTGCAAGTCACGGCGCAAGGCTAGTAGCCCTGAAATGCTTATCTGTTAGTCTACCTCCATCCTCGTCGCGATACCTTCTGCGATGCGTCCTGCCATACCGTGTGACGTGCTGCCCAGATCTCCCTCAGTCAATGTCTTGACACTCTTGTCGGTTTTTGTCGACGACCAAGATGGCACCCTCAAGCCGCCTGACTCGGTCTTTGCAGGCTTCGAAGCTTCTTTTTCCGGCCAGCCGAGCAACTCCCGCGACAAGGACTAGAGAGGGTCCGCGACTGAACAATCACACAAGAAATGCCTCGTCTTTTCGTCGTCATCCACGGCGACGCCGATTGCCTTTTCGAGCCATGACCATCACGGGGCTCTCTGTCGTCGGTATCGCACTGGCGTACGAGCCGAGCCTGAAAGAAGATGTCGGCCCAGGAGAAATCAAAGGCTCTCTTTTGAATGCTTCTACCTTGTCCCTCATACGGTCGTATGTCGTTTGGACAGCGTTGGGCTTTCCCGCTCTGGTCGACTCATCACCCGCCATCATGGACCATCTTCTACATTCGAAGATCCCAGGCATCGCGAGTTTGACGGAAGCCTTGGTACGCTCGACCTTCTTCGCGCAATTCATTCCTGGAGAGACATCGTCCGAATGCGTGCCAGTCATGGAGCAACTTCGTGAGAGGAATATTGGGACTGCACTCAATTACAGCGCCGAAGCAGATACGAGGGAGCAGCAGGAATTCGATGACGTGCAGCTTGCTAGATATCGGGAAGTGGGGAGAGCATTGGATGTACAAGGCGCTTTCGAACAGCGAATGCTCCAGAAAGGGTGGGATAGAGGAAGCTCAGCTTTTGCTCTGAAAGTGGTAGGTCAAAGCTGGTAGACTATGGTAGCTGCTAAGCCCATACGCACAGTCGGGACTCATCGAGCCTGACGTGCTTCTGCGAGCCTCCAATACTCTTCATCGTCTACGCTCGCATCATAACAACCACTCCGAAGCCCTTGTCCGTTATCCAGGCTGTCCCTCTGATCATGATGCCGAGATTCTGATACCGAGTACCTCCCCCTTGACTTTGTATCGACAATCGGTGCCGCGCATGGGGATCGATGAAGCAGCTCCTGTCCTTGCATCAGGGGACGTGGAAGAGCTTGATCTTTTATGGGAGCGGCTGGTCAGTCTTGCTGAACGTGCGAAACAAAACGGGTAAGTTAGCTCCATCCCATTTGGTAGGATCATCGCTGACGAATATCAGTGTCCGTTTGATCCTCGACGCGGAGGAGTCTTATTACCAGCCGGCCATCGACGGATATGTAAGACTGCTGAGTCAGAGATATAATCGTCTCACGTCTCCAAAGACGGCCGCAGCTCCCTGGACAGGTCCAATCATCTAGTAAGACTGCTCAGACTGATGTGGCGTACGCACTGATGAGTAGCTAGCGGTACTTATCAGTGTTACCTTGCTCGTCAACCAGACTTCCTCGACGCGTCTATCAAACATGCGGAGGCCAACCATTACGCTCTGGGGCTGAAGGTTGTGCGCGGGGCTTATATGACCAAGGAGCGGAGCTACTGGATAGGAAAAGGCGACGCTGGATCGGAGCCAGTCTGGCCTAAGTGAGTGTTCTGCGTGCCGCCATTCTTTGGAATGACGATTGTTTGACGAGTTTGGTCAGTAAATTACAGACCGACGCGGCTTACAACCAAACTATCGAGGTCATCCTCAAAACGCTCAAGCAACAGCTTAAAAGTGATGTCGGTCATACCGCTCTTAGTGTCATCTTCGGCACTCACAACAATGATTCGGTGAACTATGTATGTCAAACCCTGGAATCTGAGGGGCTGGCTACGAAGACTGTGGCCGGTAAACTCAGGCTCAGGGAAGAAGTCTTGGGGAGGGTCGGCGTCGCGCAGCTTTATGGTGAGCCCTTTTGGTCGCATACCCACTCCCAGCTAAAACGGATCCGTAGGTATGAGGAGTGATCTCTCCGACACGATCGTCAATACGTTTGAGGGGAGTCGCATCCCAATTTCGCTCGTATATATTGCCTATGGCAGATTACGCGAGGTACGTTTGTATCAGCCGTCGTCGCGCTGATCAGCCTTGCCAGACTATGCCATTTCTAGGTCGCAGGGCCGTTGAAAACAAATCGCTGATGAGCGGAGAAGGAGGAGCAGCCGTAGAACGACGGCGGGTCGCTGCCGAACTTCGTCGACGTCTCTTTCCATAAGACAATGCGGTACCCGGCTCGATGCAAACGGAGCATGAGTCTGCTGATAGATTCGATGACTTATATCTCGATACGTTTGTAGCCATGCTACCGGTACCTGATTGCTCGGGAAGCGCCAAAACAAAGTCCGAGTTGAGCGTGACTGGGCGTTGACCTGACTGGGTCTCGTAAGTGTTGTATGGGGTTGTCAGTGAGGCTGCATGCAGCGAGGCCTGTTGAGGTAGTAGAATCGTATTGTGCGTACATATCAATCTGTAATTCATGATACTACACCAGACGAGGCCCCTCGTCCAAGCAAGGGCTAACATCATACAGATACATGCATCCTTATCGCAAAGCCTCCTTCGCTGCCTTTCCTACACGAAAAACCTCTGTAAAAGTATTATACATAGCACACGGTGACAATCGCACAAGATCTGGAGCTCGTTTGTCGACGACGACACCTTGTCGTTCCAAACTGCCCGCAAAGGCTACCAGAGCAGCCGAGTACTTCAATTTGTCCGCTGAAGCTGATCCAGATACATCAGAGACCACGAAGCATAGGCAGGCACCGCGGTCCACTGACTCCCTCGGAGAGAGGAAGCGAATAGTGAGGCGATTACCTGCCTGAGCATTGGCGATGCTCAACAGGGTTTCCAAGTACCCGGTCAGGAGGATCGACTTCGCACGCGCCAGGTCGAACATTTGACTAATGGGGATACTTAATGAGCGGGCGGCCGTTTCGTAGATCTCCATGCTTGCGTGCACAGGCACAGTGCCAAGCTAAGAAGCAGAGTGAGTCGATATCAAGCTGATGGAAAGCCGGACTCACCACACTTGGATTACTGACGGCGAAACCTGCAGCGCCTGTCCTCGGTTTGAAGCCCGGCGCGTAGACAAACCTGGTATCCAGTTCGTGACCCCACCATCCAGACTGCCTGCGAGTGCGTCAGACCGCCAATCGTATATGATGCGCTCCTTTGACTCACCTTGGTAGATCGAAATTTCTCTCGTGAACAAAGATTCCGGCAGTCGCACCTGGACCAGAGCAGAGATACTACAGCTTATATCAGCGAGCAGTTTACAAGACATCACGCAAAATACGCACTTTATATGTGCACCACACTGCAAAGTCGACGTCCCAGTCGTGCAGGTTCATCGGGACATTTCCCACAGCATGGGCACAATCCCAGCCGATAACGCAGCCAGCATCCCGGCCGGCTTTAGTGATCTTCTGCATGTCCAGCCATTGACCCGTGCCCCAGTGCACAGCACCGAAACATATGAGCGCGATATGCTCTCCCTGCTCTGAGATAGTGTCGAGTATATCCGATGTTCGAAGTGTGTCCTCCCCATCACGGGGAATCATGCCGATCAGAGTGTCTTTGGGATCTAATCCAGCAAGCTGTACCTGGGAGTAGAATGCAAACTACAGGGCCGTCAGTTCCCACTTGGCGAACGCTAAGCACCTACTCGATCTGATGGGAAAGCATTGGCCTCGTACAGAATCTTGTATCGTTTGGTCTTGTCAGGGCGATAGAAAGCGCTGAGAAGAGCGTGCAAGTTACTGGTCAAACTCCCCATCCACGCCACCTCGCTTGGCGATGCACCTGTAAAGTCATGTTAGGCTGTTGGGCACGAAGAGGAGACGGTATACATACCGACAAGAGCTGCCATGACATTTGTATACCGCTCATCAACACCGCCCGATGCGTGGCCCACTGTCCACGGTTTGCCGTTCGCATTCTTGAGGTGAGAGTGTCCTGGTGCCCCCCTGAAAAAGTCAGCTTAGCATCGGCGATGCTGACTTACGTTTCCCGCCATGATTCGAGTTCCTCTTCGAGGAAGTGAGGCACACGCTTCGGCATAGCTCCCAACGCATGCCCGCAGAAGTAGATTTCGCCCTCTGCAGATCCGGGTATGCGAAATTCTTCGCGTACTGCCGCCAACGCGTCTTCACGATCGAGGTGGCCGGCAAAGTCCGGAGACTCTAATTCGAATTGGGAGCGGATTTGTTCGGCCGCAAGCTCTGTGATGCATCGGACCGTCGACATGATGAATTGAAAGCAATGGCTCTTGCATTCTTAGATGCGTACAACTTGAATATAAGGGGAGAGATATTGCGCAACGATTGACGTCTTGACACGCTATCTTGACAACTTCAGACCGCTACTTCTCCCGCTATTTTCTTTGCCGCGTTTTCTGCCCTGGTTTTACAGCTGTCTCTCCCGATATTAGCAGTACTAGTGTTTCGTGAGGACAGTTGCGCATATCTCTCCAGCTCTATCCGGAGCTCAAGAAAGGTCAGAAGGGACACTTTTTAATGACAGGCCGACATACGAGCGAGGATCACGATCGAATAAGTCACTTCTGTATGAGATCGGTAACATCAATGCATAGCTCAACTCTCTCTACAAGCCCAAGAAGTCGGACAGAGAGAAGCCAAAGACTGCCGCCAGGTCAGCTGCTGACAATTCCACATTTGTCGATGGTCCTACAACAAAGCTTTGTCCTTGAATCGGATTCGATGACATGCCTCCCGAAGGCGCGCAGTATTGATCAAACGAATTGACGTCGATTGACTGCCCTATCGAGCTTGCAAATGGCTGAGCAACTGCTAAGCCTGCTAAAACACCGAGTGGGTCGCTTTGTCCTGGGCTAGACTCTTCACCTTCCGCTCCATAAGACGAATTCGGCGGACCGTCGTGCAATGGGTTCATTGGCGTGCTGGCCAGCTCTGGGTGTCTCGCGACTTTATATAGACCCTCGAGGACTGTATGCCACCGCGACGCAACCGCTGTCTCGCCAGCCAGTCGCTGGAGAATGTCGATCGCAGATTGAGCTGCGGAGTTCGCCTGCGAAGCGACATCCGGGCATACTACCCGTCGTTAGGTCCTTTCTGGGCCCGACAAACTCACGTAACGGCCAACGAATCAAATATGTCATCATTGTCCCACCCAGAAAGAGAACAAAACACTGGCATTAGTACAGCAGGCGCAAGCGTACTCACCATCAAGGGCGTGAAGCCCTTTGGTAAGATCGCTTCTCTTCCCGCCATGTAGGCCACGCATATCTCGATTACTTGTTTTGAGCTGTGGCACGCGACGGAAGCACCTTCATGCCAGAAACCAGTGGGTGCCGCCAGGTTGTTCAGCTGACCTGAGTCGGATAACCCGACCGCTAGATTGAGTTCGCTGAGCATCGCAGGGAGGTGCATGCGACGTAAGAGGATATGGGTGCCGTGAAACACAAGATGCATATGGGCAAAAGCCTGCAAGATTTGTTAGTCAGTCAAGTGGATCTTCATGGGACGAGGACGCACCATGTCCGTTTTACGGTCACGGTGTGCAGTCAAAACATCGTAAGAATACCGGAGTCGTTCTGACAGTCCCGATAGAAAGTCGGCGGATTGACGAGTGATCTTGAGAAACTCCCCATTCGGAGACCATGGATCGCAAACAGATTCTCTACGCTGAACAGCTGCAGCCCATCTCGCCGCGCGACTCCATAGTGACATCACGCTGAGCTGTAGCGATGTGTAAGGAGGATTGCGATCTTGCGAAGACATTCTCAACTTACCGTGTTGCCCATGAGAGACCGACTGGCGGATTCCGGAGTCATAACCACCGGTATTGATCCAAATTCCCAATCATCTTCGTCACATGGGGTCTGAATGGTTACGTCTAACTTCGCGGCTGGCGGTGAGCTGAACCCCACTGACAGTGAATCGTCCGCAATCAAGAGAGACCAAACAGTGCGCCTTGATGACTCTGCTGTAACACGATCGTTCTGAGACGAATTGGTGTCGAACGCAGAATAAGATTCTCTGCTCGCCAGCCGAAGAAGTTCGACCACTGAATGCGTCAGACTAGAACATTTGATTTCAATCTGAAACTCACTGCGAAGACCCATCCCAATGAGCATCTGCACGGTATCAGCGCGGAGGAATATATGTACGCTTACCCATGATCGTGGTCCGCAGCCCGTCCCGAAATCATTCAGGCCTAGTAGATACAACGCTTGAATGCATTCCAAGCTCGGCCGGAGACACTGCTCTGCGAGCATTGCCATGGCTTGGTCTTTGAAGAAACGCCGCGCCGACCCCGGATTGTCTCCGTGTTTCTGCAAGATAGATGGAACAGCTCCGGCAGTTAAAGAAAGTATGGCGTGGATGAGGAAGGGAGAGATAGATTGTGGGTCATGCGCGACCTTGCGCTGAAATGTGATCCGGTGCAGGAAGCCTGCACTCAAGGTCAATGGCGTATTGCTGGCTCTGCTGCACAACTCACCGACTTGGTAGAAGGAGGCGAAATATACCTCTGTTGCTTTTTGCAGTTCGCTCTGAGTCACGCTGTTGAACAAGGCGTTAACAGCCCGGCTTGGGCTATCACTCACATCTCTGATATCAAAGAGCTTTTCGACGTGGACTGAAGTGGCCCCGTCGCTGCAGCGATTCCTTCGCCAGATGCCAACTGCTGATGCGTCACTCGATGTTGAGATGTGCTCCTAGATCTCGCTGCACCCGGAGATACCGATGGAGTGAATGGGGCGTTGGAAAAACGAGCTCCCCCGATGACGACCTCTGCCGAGTCCAACCAGTTATTGTCGACAACCGTAAATAACGCGTCTCCACCTTCCTCTCTGTCATGACGAGACGTATCAAGCTCCCGGTCATTCGAGACGGAGTGTTGGCGTTCTGCATTGTGATCGGTGTGCTGTTCCTTGCGCCGTTTCGGCGTCTGCTTGGATCAGCTAAGAGGTTAATGGGATGATACGCACGTCTTTACGATCGACAACGCTGTTTCCTTTTACAAAGGTACACTACAGCAGAGTTAGAGCGATACCGTGAAACGATCCACGTAAGAACTCACCTCGCCGGCTCGTCCTGATAGTCTACAAGCACGGCAAGGCGGCACTCCATTGCCATTGTCATTGATACATTTACTTCTCAATCGCCGACACCGCCGACAAGCTATAGCTCCTCGCCGTAGCATGGTTTGGCCGGTTTCTGCTGCTTCCGCGTTTTCACCTTCATCAAGCATGCCAGACCTTCGATGCTGTCGCACGATTGGAAGTGTAAGATGCCGGAGGCAGCGGGCCAGTGTGTAGCGGGTTGGTGTCTAGCTGTTTCAATGCTGTTCGTGACATTTCGTGACGCCGTCGAGATTGTAAGGTGATAGATAGGATGGTTACGCCAAGACCTATCCGGCTTTTGATTGGACGGATTGTGAGGATGAACCAAACAGGCATTTTCTCGCTATCAAAAGTAGCGGTAGCGGCTTTGTAGCTGTTTCAATGCAGCGTCTGGCGAGCGCATCATTGCCGGATAGTCCGGGAGATTGGCGCATATCTCTTTGACAGACAGAAGATGACTCGATCTCTCAAACTGATACAACTAGTCTGCCGACACTTCACTCTACATCATCCCCGATCGTCACTCAAGCAGGATGTCAGGCCACGTTAGTATGATGACCGATGTACTGATAGCGCAGAGTGAGTGTGCATGACGACTGCAGACCCTAAGACAAGGTTGCAGCGCTGACGTGACTTGCGGAAAGTGCCCGTAAGCTTGCTGCGGTCATCTCTACGCTTCATAGTCTCACAAGAGCCTCGAGCGCGAGAGCTACTTGTACAACATGTTCGTGCGCGACTTACCGAGTCGGCTCCTGCCCTTACGCCTGCATCGACCCTATTTCCGTCCAACGGCGACAAAAGCGTTTTGAACGAATATCTGCGCACAGTGCGGTGTTTGTTCAGCTGCCATATGGTGCTTGAATGCTTGCCATAGTACGTGGCATCGCAGACTGCCATGGCCAGTAACTGATGACATACTCAGTCTGACTCATCTTGTCCGCACCATCGTAACGGGGTCTGTGACATGGGAGCCCAAATCAGATATCGAGACGACTTTAGAAACCTCTTCAGCGGACATCGTTCAAGCTGTGCAGGCCGTTAAGGAGTCTAAGTTGCGGCCTGAAAATCTCCAGCAGAAGTTACTTGACTTGCTTCAAGCCCTGGACGAATGTCGACGTTACTGTGATCAGCACAAGCTCTCTCCACCATATACTCGGGCGCAAAAACAGGTCGCCGATGCCCTATCGTTACTATATCCGCACGTCCATCTCAACGGCTATGCTCCCGATACAACGCCCGACATCCAGCTACAAGTTAACATTTCGGCTGCGAACTTCGCTTCAGAACAGAGTATTGAAAAGGTGGCTCTAGGCGGTCGGC
Organism: Cryptococcus sp. GC_Crypt_3; assembly: GCA_026538395.1. Classification (NCBI taxonomy): domain Eukaryota; kingdom Fungi; phylum Basidiomycota; class Tremellomycetes; order Tremellales; family Cryptococcaceae; genus Cryptococcus; species Cryptococcus sp. GC_Crypt_3. The sequence continues at coordinate 121,304 of JALPCB010000017.1, forward strand.
TTGTTGTGCCCCGTATGTTCAATGGGCTTTGGCAGATGTCGAGTCCCGCGTGGGGCAGCGCCAGTGCGTCAAGTATGGATGAAGCTTTGATAGATCTTGTCAGGAATGGTTTAGTAGCGGCAGACATGGCGGATCATTACGTGAGTGCAGCAGATCGAATTCTCTGACCGCATCGCAGGGGGACGCAGAGCTAGTCTATGGCTCCTTCCGAAACCGTCTACCCCGAGAAGTCGCAGCGCAAGTAATCACCGCAACAAAGTGGTGTGTTTTCGCCCCACTCTCCACTGCTGTAACGGAAGAAAGTGTGCTCGATGCGGTGATGGAACGGGCCGATCGAGTAGGCGGACGGATTGAATTACTGCAAGTGAGTCAAGCTTGAAGAAGTTGCCTATGATCTGACTGACGTCGGTCGCGTAGTTCCACTGGCAGGATGTAAGTCGACTCCATTGCAAACAACGATGCTCATGGTGCGTATAGTACGATAACAACGACTTCCTTCCTATCATCGAGCATTTGGTTCGAATCAGCAAAAGCAAGCCAGAGCTTGTCTCGTATATCGGGCTTTGCAACTTCGATTCCAAAAAAACAGAAGAGGTTTGCGAATTCATGTTGCGCAAGACGGGAGAGGTTGGCATCGTGTCAAACCAGGTTCAGGTGCGGGATGATGCGCTCTGCTCGATCGCTGACATCGTGTCAGTACTCATTGATTGACAGTCGACCGATCATCGGCATGGCCAATATTTGTCAGAAATACAACATTCATCTGTTAACCTATGGATCATTCGTGAGTGTCACCGTAGGTCAACCAGGCTGCTAACAAGCACAGTGCGGAGGGTTCCTGTCCGATAGATGGTTGAACAAAGAGGCCCCAGACGGCTATGGGGAGCAGACAATTCTCACACCGTCCCAACGAAAGGTTGGTGATCGTGATCTAATCGCAGACCAGAATCACCTAATGCTGACCGTATGCGGGTAGTACCTCGACATGATCTATACATGGGGCTCATGGCAAGAGTTTAGCCAGCTACTTTTAAAGCTGCACGAGATTGCCGTTCGTCACCATGTTGGAATCGCCAACGTCAGCACGCGTTGGGTCCTGCAGCGGGCTGAAGTTGGCGCTGTCATCGTCGGCACTCGACTGGGTGTGTCATCGAATCTGCATGAGAATATTAAAGCCTTCACATTCACGCTCTCCGCTGAAGAGGTCAAAGCAATCGAAGAGGTGGCACTGGGATCCGAGAGGGAGAAAGCGTTACATTTGTACAATCTCGTCGGCGATTGCGGTGGCGAATATCGATGATAGTGATAGAAGCACATGTATGCATAGAAGTCATCTCATAAATTGCAGCCAGGCCAATGAAAGCTAGGCGGATAGCTTCAGAATGACAACACCGGCGTTATCTACCAAAGCATCGAATACTCTTGAAGCGGCAACTCGCGGATTCGCAGCGTAGCGTAACTAGCGGGCTCGCTATCCCACGGCATATCCGCTATCTTGTAGCTATCTTTTCATCGCAACAGCACAATAGGAAACGTTGTTATCATTGCTGCAACCCGGTCCGCATCCGCTTGTAGCTCTCATATCTCCGTCTTCTGACACAAGCTACTTTGCTCAGTGTATATAAAGACATGCCGGGCTGGAGTTCTCCTCACAGAAGGAGACAACCGCACAATCAATATGTCTCTCGAAGATAAAACCCACAGCAAAGACACGTCGCTCGTAGCTGTCAACGAGCTCGATGCTAATCCGACACCCATCGATCACCAAGAAGATGGCGTACGCGACATCAAAGAGGATACTTTGCACCGTAAATTGGTGAGTGTGAATGATGTGCACGCCGAGGTGTTACTTATCAAACCCACAATCGCAGACTTCACGGCATAGTGCGTTCGCTCATTCACGAAGACAATTCGTTGCTGACAGTATCTCTCAGTCGGTATCATCGCTCTGGCTGTCAGTGGCTATCATGTATCTGAAATGAGACTTGCGCTGATACATACTCTTCACTCAGAGTTCCATCGGCACCGGCTTGTTCCTTGGCTCTGCTTCTGCACTAGCGACTGCCGGCCCACTCGGTAGGTCGGATGAACGTCAGCATGCCATCTCATCGCTCATGTCGCGTGATAGGCATTCTCTTGGGATATGGAGCAATGGGCTTGCTCACATGTGTCATGGCGTTTATGACTGCTGAGATGGCTGCGGTGGTTCCGCGTGCTGGAGGGTGAGTCCATGGACCTTCCTCAAGCAAGCGGCAAGCCTGACATAGCTTCTAGCACGACCCGTCATGTGTACCTATTTGTTGATCGAGCGTGAGCTACCAAGCCGTTGGAGAGATGGGACGCTCATCCTATCGAACAGTCTCGGCACGACCAATGGTTGGAACTTTGCATACTCAAGTGAGTGCTGTTGGGATGAATGCGGAGTGATCTGAGCTCATCTCTCACCAGTGGCTATCACTGCACCCGCCGAGGTCACGGCCGCCAGCTCCTTAATCGCTTGTAAGTGGTCATACGAGTGGGACTTAACCGCTGACAACCGCATGTCAGTCTGGCGACCCGACCTCAATCTTGCCATATTCATCTCGGTGTTCACTCTGGTTATCATCTGTTTCAACCTGCTCTCCGTGCGCGTCTACGGCGAAACAGAGTTCTTCTTTGGTATTCTCAAGATCGTTCTCATCATTGGCTTGATTCGTGAGTAACGGTCCTAGCGTGGGCTATCTGAGCTAACATCAGGCTGTAGTCGCTGGTCTCATTGTTGACTGGGGAGGTAGTCCGTCCGGAGAGGTAAGCACCCTGGATGACCGGCTAATCCTCTTGCTGATCGTGTGAACCTTTCAAGTTTATTGGAGGAAAATACTGGCGAGAAGGAGCGATGAAAGAGTACATCACGACAGGTTCCGCCGGTCGATTCTTAGCCTTCTGGTCTACTTTGACCAATGCCGCATTCGCTTTGGGTAACATACAGGTTGTCGCCACCGCCGCATCCGAAGTACAAAACCCTCGCAAAGCCATTCCAACCGCGTTGAAACGAGTCTTTCTTCGAATCTTCCTTTTTGTAAGTGTCACAATCTCGCCTACGTGTGAGAAGCGCTTACAACCTATCCGGCACCTAGTACATCTTCTCGCTCCTCGTTGTGGGTCTGATTCTATCTGCGAATGATCCCCGTATTGGGACAGGTAGCGGAACAAACGCATCTCCCTTCGTCCTCGCCTTCGAAGCAGCAGGAATCAAGTAAGTGTTGCGTGAAAGGGGCATTTAGCATTGGCTTACCTGTTCAGAGTATTACCTTCCATAATCAACGCGGTGGTGATCGTACGTCGATCTTCTCTCGAGGGTCGGGCACGAATGCTGATTGTGTGATTACAGACCAGTGCCTTTTCTTCCGGCAATGGCTGTGTATTCCTCGCATCTCGAACTCTGGTCGGTCTGGCAGCGGATGGTGTTGCCCCAAAGCTGTTCCTCAAAACGAACAGGCTTGGCTCGCCATATTGGGCAGTACTCGCGTCCTGCATTTTCCTGCCCTTGGCGTATCTTGAATGCAGCAGCTCTAGCACCCCTGCCGTTGTGTTTGGCTGGTTTATCAACGTGAGTGTCAATTATTGATTATGTCGATGTGTGAGTGGATGCTCATACGCTGCGCAGCTTGTCGCGGTGGCGAGCCTTACATCATGGTTCATCCTGTCTATCACGTATATTCGTTTCCACTCGGCTGTGAGGACGCTTGGTATCGATCGCTCCGGTCGGTGTTTTGTTATATCTCGTGGATTTAGCTGACAGAACACGCTGCAATCAGAACTCCCTTATAAAGCTCCATTGGGCGGTTTCATTGGTTGGTTCGGAGCCATCTTCTCATTCCTTGTAATCTTCTTCTCCGGCTACACCGTCTTCGTAGACGGTGCCTTCACAGCTTCCGGATTTTTGTCAAACTATGTGAGTTCGAGATACAACCGACAACGCATATTACTGACATCCTAGCGTAGATCAACATACTCGTCGTGATCGCACTGTACATCGGTCTCAAAGTGTTTCTCAAATCTCCTTTCATCCAGCCAGCAGACATGGGTATCCTGGAGGAGATGGACGAGGTCCGAAGGGAACGCGAGGATGAGGTTGAGATGACGCATAAGATGCCCTGGTGGCGTCGGGCAGTCGACACACTCTTCAATTAGCCAGGATTGACATAACGGTGCTGTAGTGCTATGCGTTCCCACATGTGCTGCTGAGCTATACGCTCAATATGAGCGCGCCACGCACATGGCTCTGTATACGTGTTCTATCGTGGTAGTCTCCCAGGTCACCGGTTATGAAACAAGTGCTGCGTCTGAATGCGAATCGTTGAAGTCGTTGATATGAGGCTATGCCGGCTGGCGGTCATACTTGGTGCTCAGCGCTGGTAAGGACAGGAACCAGCCAGTAGATTGCATCGATCGGTATCGTGTTTCAATACCAAATATCACAGCGGTTGTTGGCTAGATAGACCCTGGTAGATTAAAAATTTGAACGAGGAACAACGAGTTTACGGGGAAACAAGGATGACATAGCCAGGGTTCAGACGAAATGGACAATGCAAGCCGTACGCTATCAGATTGCTCGCGCCTAGTGCCGATTGCATTCCACGCAGAATGTGGCCGACGGTGATGAGTTACATGCTTATAGAGTTATAGAGTAAGGAGACCTCGAAGGCTTCACATACTGCTGATGACAAATTGCTGGTTAAGATAATCTTCGTAGGCTTCTTCTCATGCTTTACATAATGACACAGTGTTTCGGAGTGGTTCGTGATCAATCAGCGCTATTCCGGTCCTCTCCCTTCCACGAGAATTGATTCAAAAAAACCCTCCTGTCAAAACACCCGACATCGAAATTTGTCCTTAGTGCTCGTCCTCAGCTGCGATCTCGGTCTCTCGGAACTTTCGAGCAGGGATACCACGTTCAAATAAGATATCGAGTTCTCTGAAAGATCGACCTTTGCATTCGGGCAAGCGGAAGTATGCCCACGTGAGTGCGAGTAGACATGATCCGCCCTATTAAAGATATCAGCTGAGGTGTCTGTGCGGCTACGTGATAATGCCTAGACAGCCCTATAAATTGCGCAACTCACCCAGAAGAAGCCGGATTTGCCACGCCAGTCCCAACCCGTGGGATTCATCTGGTACGTGTATATGAAGCCAGCGGCGATGCGAAGGACGTTGTAAGCATTTCGGGCGAGGCCTACAGTCTTGGCACGAAGACGGGTAGATGAGATTTCGCCAACGATGGCGTATGCAAATGGCTGCCAATTTTAGCTCTAGGTCGGGAGTGGGCGGCCTTTATTACTCACTCCGACAGTAAAGTCGTAGATGAACACCCAAAGCATAATGACAACTGCCTGACCCCATTTTGCCCCCGCACCTGAGGATAGGGAGATTCCTCCCACGAGTAGCTCACTGGCGAGATTGTCATTGGCTTTTGGTGGTTATCAAGATAGAGAGCGAAGGGCTTACAGAATCGCGAGGACCAGCAGGCCGTAGACGAAGACTGTTCGCCTGCCGCAATACTGCGACTGCGAGTCAGCATACGCTGTTTGTGTAGCGCAAATGAAACTCACGCTCATGGTGACCCATGATAGCAATGTACCAACAGTGGCCAAAGCTTTGGCGCCTAGATTAAGGTGGAATGTCTCAGCGGTGTCGAACCCGGCTATCAAGATGGTGTCAGCGCTCGCGTAGCAAAGCAGCAGCGCCACCATACCTTGGGTGAAGAAATACACCGGATTGTTGGCAAAGTTCGTCCCAGAAAGAATTTGGGCAGCCCAAGCAATACACGTTATCTCGGTCCGCCGAAGGTCTGGTCCTTTGAAGCAGTCCTGATAGGGCGTAAGCTCGACAGATCATAGATCTTTATTCAAAGCATCGTCCCAAGCTGCAGAACTTACCAAGAATGAGGTTCCTGTGCCAGCGCTCTTTTCGAGCTCATTCGTACGGACCTAAGCTAATCAGCATCGGTCCTCGTGTTCATCGATATACCACTCTCAACCAACCATCATGGCGACCATCTTCGCTGGGTCGACTTCTTCGCCCCGCTTGACCAGGCGGGCGAGAGACTTTTCGGCCTCAGCGATTCTGCCTGATCGGATGAGGTACCAGGGGCTCTCTGGTGCAAGCGTGACGGCAATGAGCAGCGGTACCGGCCAGATCCATTGTACAGCGAATGGGATCTAACGTAATTAGTGTAGGTCAGCGAAGTCATACGAGCTTGATGTCGGCCGCATAGACGGGTCCGCCCGGCAAATCTGTTACGAAGACAACAGCGCACGTGAAATGTGCGGTGAAGAGAGGTAGTAGGGCGTGAATGCGGTTTTGTGATCATGACACACTTTGTAGGACCACTCATCCTTACGACTGGAGACGGCGGAGATGACACCGGCAGCGATAAACTGTCCTATCACCCAGCAAAGGTTCACGTATCTGGGTAGAGAGTCAACCAACGTGACGGTCCAAGAGAAGCTTATTCACATGGTCAGATAACCTCGAAGACCGATGGGAGTGACCTCGCTCGCATACGCCACTGCGGACTACGGGTGAATGTCAGAAGACCATCTGCGTCCTCCGAAAACCGGATGCACTTACACTGGAGAACGCTCCCCATGGGATGCCACAGAGTAACTGGTAGGGATATTAGCTGCTGGACGTTGCAGCGATGACGACTTACTTCTCCAGCGAAAAGAACCTCAACGGTGGGTGCGTAGAAGACAACGAATATGAAGCCGACAATTAAGACGAGGCCAATTTGTATGGTACGTCGGTAACCATACTTGTCCTGACACCATGAGGCGATGAAGATGCCGCTGTACTCTTTTTCAGCTCAAGACCCCTGGAGCGGGTGCACCAGACTCACATGATATTCCCAATGATAGCAGCCTCGCTGAGCGCCGTTTGCCACGCAGGAGTAAGTTGATACCCCTTGGTCGCGCTGCCAGAATAGTTGCCGTATTTCTGACGGTATGTTGAAAGACCGATAACGCTTGAGAGCACTGTGTAGGCGGGAGGTCGTTAGACTGCCACACCGTCTGGGGCGAAAGGTCAAGCTTACAGCCAGTGTCATAGCCATCCATGACGATGACGAGTGATATGACCATGGACCACAGAACAGCCTTCTTGTAAATGACTAGAGACTGGCGGAAGCCGAGTTCGTGTTCAGCAGCTTCGGCCTGGATCGCCTCATGAGGATGGATGTTCGAGTCAGCCTTCGAATGTGCGAGCTCGCCGCTCTCTTCGAAGTAGCATGCCGAGCTCTTCTCGTCATGCTCAATGTCGACAGCATGCTTTTCGTGGAGATCAAGGTTTGAGGTGGAGATCATAGCAAGATAGATTCAGAGGAATAGCGAGGCTTACTGATTTGTCACTGTGGCGAAGTGCAATCAAGGGCGATGATTGGCGAACTAACTGGACTGGGGTGATTCTGCTGGCCCCGCTTATATGCTCGATTCTCCATGGGAACCCACAAGCTCATTGGGAGGGTTAGCATCAATTTCGCCGAAATTCGGCGCTTCGTACACCGGTACAACTGTGTTTGGCTCAAGTGATCATGATCTCGGCGAACTTCGCCGAAATTAGGTGCCGCGACTTGATGGGGTATTGCGACTCGCCTTGACGATACCATGACATAAAGACGGGTGGTGGCCGCGGAAGATATCAAGAAACGGAACTCCCTCAACGCTCGACAAGATGACGCGCACTCTCGTTCCCACGCATGGCCTCACAAAAGAATGGTGGAAGAGCGCGGTCGTTTATCAGGTGAGCTCTGAATCCCTTCGGATGTGCTATGTGCGCTTATATGGCGATTGACAGATATATCCATCGTGAGGGGGTCATCGTATGCCGCCGAGTGGAATGACTGATACCTTGTAGCTCCTTCTGCGACACGAATGGAGATGGAACTGGCGACCTACAAGGAGTCATAGAAAAAGTTGACTACCTTGCGGAGCTGGGGGTGGATGCATTATGGCTGAGCCCCATCTTCAAGTCACCACAGGTGCGTGACAATGCATCTTCGAGAGATGAGATCTGAGATGTACTGTAGGTCGATATGGGCTACGACGTTTCCGATTATCAAGAGATTCATGCTCCGTACGGCACAGTGGCCGATGTGGATCGCTTGATCGCGCAGCTACACCAGCGTGGAATGAAGCTTCTTCTCGATCTAGTCGTAAGTGTTCCAAGCGGGCAGAAATCGGGCTAGGCTGAATACGATAGGTCAATCATACGAGCGATGAGCATGCGTGGTTCACTGAATCGAAGTCGTCTAAGTCATCCCTCAAGCGAGACTGGTACATCTGGCGACCAGCAAAATACGATTACAACGGTGAACGACGCCCGCCAAATAATTGGAAGGCAGCTTTTGGAGGATCCGTCTGGACTTGGGATGATGCTTCCGAGGAATACTACCTGCATTACTATGACGCCAAGCAGCCAGGTATGTAAGAAAAGCTAGACGAACGGGTGAAACAAACAAGCGAACAGGCTGTGCTGACGAGGTGCTTATAGACTTGAACTGGGATTGTCCTGCGGTAAGAGAAGCAATATACAAGATGATGCGCTGGTGGCTGGATCGAGGTTGCGATGGATTCCGGGTGCGTATCTACACTGTGACGCCATGCTAATCCTATGAGCAGATGGACGTGATTGGTCGAATCTCAAAAGTAAGCTCGGCCTATCACCGCCTTCACGCTTACTCACGCAATGGAAAGGATCACGCATTCCCTGACGCGCCTGTCATCGACCCCACCGTGGAGTATCAAGCGTTTCCTCGCATCCAAGGGTAAGTACCACTCGCATACCGTCTAGTATGAGAGTAATCTGACAAGCGATCAGTCCGCGAGTGCATGAATTCATAAGCGAGATGAACAGAGAGGTTCTGGCTAATTACAATGTCCTGACCGTCGGCGAGCTCAACTACCTGTCACCCGAGCAGATGCTGAACTTTGTTCATCCGGATCGCAAAGAGCTGCAAATGGGGTTTTGCTTTGACCATGTCAACATCGGTCTGACAGCGACTGAGCGGTACATGGTGGCGCCTTGGCAATTGTCAGAGTTGAAGGATATCATTGCCCGATGGCAGGAGATGCGGGAATTGGGCGCGTGGCATGCTCTGTACCTAGAGAACCACGACCAGGTGAGCGTCTCTTTCTTGATCATGCGAGTTCGTTCGCTCAGTCCACTAGCCAAGGAGCGTGTCCCGATTCGGCAATGACTCAGTCAAGTGGCGATATGAGAGCGCAAAGGTCCTTGCAATGATGCACTCCACCTTGTTTGGCACTGTCTATCTTCATCAAGGTAGGTCCATTATGTCTATACACTCAGCAGGTCGGCTGAGAGTGATAGGTCAAGAAATTGGTATGAAGAATTTGCCGGACGACTGGCCCATCGAGGACTATCTCGACATCCAAACCCAGGGGGTGATTAAGCAGTGAGTTCCTGTTCCACGGGCTCCGAAACTGACGACGTGTATATAGGGTCCGCAAGCGTGGAGGCGATGTCGAAGATCAGATCAAACGGGTACTTTTCAAAGCAAGAGACAACGGTAGAGCGCCAATGCAGGTGAGTCCGATAATTTGCCGCGATCTCATCTAACGGCTATATTCCAAGTGGTCCTCCGTGGCGAACGCCGGCTTCAGTTCCGCAAAGCCTTGGATGCGTATGTCCGATGATCATGCCGTTTGTAACGTGGCTGCGCAACGGAACGACACTACTTCGGTATTCAGCTTTTGGAAGACCATGCTCAAACTACGCAAGCGACATGAAGACGCCCTGGTCAGTTCATCTTTATCGGTAGCTGCTTAACATGCTGATTGCGTGTGCGTCCAGGTCTACGGCACCTTCGAGCTGCTCTCGCCCAACGACGAGCGGGTCTTTGCGTATATCCGTGCTCGCTCGCTCTTAGTCATCATGAACTTCTCTGAAACGAGGGTTGACTACAAGGTACCTGTGTCAATCAAGGGTGCGACTCTGATGCAAGCAACGTCAACTCTCACCGTCACGCAGGAAGCACAGAAAGACGATACCATCACGTTGTATCCGTGGAGCGGCATGATCTATCACTTATAGAAATGTTTCATGCATATCCCTGGCCCAAATCGTCTGCAGTACTCGAAGTCGAGTCCTGTTAGGCTGTTCTCTTCCGAAGCATGTACAGCAGGCTCGCAAGATCATTTGCCTAGGTAGCCTTGCAAAATGCGACGCAGGTGGCCGTCTCACCCTGGCGGGTTGACGATACCTCCATCAAATACCCTCTTCTTGCTCTTTTTGTACTATAAGAAGACGCTTATCCCCGAAGCGGCTATGACACGTCATGCGGTTGTTCGATCCGGCCACCTAGTGTGTCACGAATAGTGTTCTTGAGCTACGTTGGATCTTGTATGAGCCTAGATGCAACCAAATAAAGCAGAGTTTAGGGCGTACTATATTGAGAGCGTCTCCGGATACCATACTCGTGTCCAATTGACCATCTCTGCTGAGCAGGAACGCCGCTATGAATAACACCTTTTGTCGCTGCAGAATTTTAGCAAATGGTCACTGGTATCAACCTACCAAGCCGCTCCCGTTGGCTGTCAGATAGTCACTTGAAGTGCTAGACAACATTGGTCAGCCAAGAAACCACCCATGTCGGCACATACACATTGAGTCGCGCAAGAACGCCTCTTGTAAGCTCATCCAAGCCAAAGTCGTGATTGCCCGCCATCATCATCAGCTGGTACACTTCATAACGAGCCAGCGCTTGAGTGACCAAGATGTTCGCTTTGCAGGTTTCGAACTCGTGAAGTACCGGCCCTTGTGCATTGTCATTCTCCATGATGCGAAGCGACGGAGGTAGCCCCTCTACTTCGGCCTGCAGCTGATCGAGTAACGTCGCGGCGCGTGATCCCAACCAGGATGTGTCATCTGCTTGCTCTGCTGGTTTCTTCAACCTGCGTATCATTGCAAGCGTTCTAGAAAGAATGCGAAACACCCGAGTCACTCGAACAAATCCTGCTAGCACAGGAGTCTGCTCAGCGGGCTGAGGGAACCAGCCGGCACTCGTTATCAAGGCGTCGTCGATTTCCAGTGGCTCGTCGGCTGTGATCTCATCATCGTCTAAGAGTACAGGTTTAAATGTCAAGGCAGAGGTTGTTCTGTCCGACCCGTCTTTGATGTTTGTCAAGCAATAGTCTGAAGGATAGAGCATCGTATGCAGGTACTCACAAATCAACCAGAACACTCTTTTCCGCAACTCTGTTTCGATGCAATCGGGAGTATTCTCGCCAAGACCTGGCTTTTCATGACAATTCAATAAGACCACTACTCGCATTGCTTGAGCCAAAGTGACGTCTGCCGCGTTCGAGCTTTCGATTGATCGCAGGTAGATATAGTCGCAACTAAGCTTGCAGGTCAGAAGTCGCCCTAATTTTGGATGTCGAACCAACTATAATGCGCTAAATCATACTGACATCAGCCGATGAAGCTCCATAGTCAGAGGGATCGGACGCACCGTGCATGATCGAGATCAACACTATGATATAATCGTGGTCGCAGGATGAGGGAGGCTTCATTACACCGGACGTGAAGCGAGCCAAGATCAAGTGCACGAAATTCGATCGGGATCACCGATGCGGGTAGCTGCAGCAGAGTGTATGCCACTGCATTCCGTCAGCGATCATCTAGGATATGCACGCACTCAAACTGAACAGAAAAGCTCGGAAGGAGACACTCGTTTTGTCGTGACGTGCCAGAAGCTGTTGCGAGAAACTAGGCCAATGGATAATTGGAAGTCGTGGACTAAACTGGCCATCAGCAACACTTCATATCTATGGTTCTGACGTACTATAGTCGCTCATGATACAGCTTGAGAAAGATCAAACATGTTGACCATGGCAAGACATCTTCCAACGAATCGTATTGACGTGGATCATTCGGATTCTCGGATCGTGGGACAGCTGACGGGTGCGGGCTAGTGAAGAGGTCCGATTGATATTGTCATCGCAATTTGCTGCTCACCTTAAGTGCTGTGTACATCCGCGTCCCTGCTGGACCTGCTTGTCCCCCTCCCAGCGTCTTCCTGCTTCGTTACGACCGGCTGCTGACCCAGCCGCGACACGCTCCACTTCGTCCGGTAGATCCATGGGTAGACTCAATGGGAATGCGTCAGGTAACCATTGACCCGGTGTGAACAGCATGTCCAAGGAGTCGAGGGCTTCTTGACCGCGATCGTCGGACAGGCTCACTGCTCGCGCAGCAACGCTTGCGGAGGGAATTGTCCGATTCTCTTCCGCGTCGTCGACGCTCTGGGCGTTCGAACAACTTCCATAAGAAATAGCACCTAGCGTCGGAGTAGAAGATGGAAGGGGAGCATACGGTCTTCCGTACCTGAAATCGCAACGGGCACATCAACAGAACGCAAGGACCAACAAATCTGAAGAGGATGGAACGTACGGTTTCCGCCTGGGGGTGTCTCTGCTGTAGACACAAGATTCTCCAGCCGCCTCACATCCAGCACAAGCAAGCGAGCCTGAAGACTTTTCGCATTTGATCTAGGCCAAGCGCACGCGTCAGTATCGTCGAAAATTGACTCCAGCGTCGGAGGTAGTCACTGACTTTTCGTGCTCGACACGTAGTGCAGCTGACATGCTGTTCTGTCAGTAATCAGAGTGCGCGTACTTGACCTACGCGTCTTTGTGGAGCAGTAGACGAGCTATCTGAAGGCGGAAGCATGACAACTTGCTCGCGAGCGACAGAGATGTTATGATGATTCTCCATATTGTCATGGAGGAAGGTGGTGGTTGTAGATCAGAAGTGTGATTGTAGGCAAATCCTGGTCGGAACATCGTGCGCATCCCGCGAGAATCACCTGGGCCCACGTGACCGGCTGATTGTCATAGTCACGTGTTTTCTGACCGATGGGTTATAGGCCGGTCCGAGAGGTAGGGGGTGTGACCGAAACGACAGGTATCGGCAAGTACTCTACACCGTTGGAAAGCTCTAACCCCCAAGCGGACAGGACAAAGGGTATGTCCCACAAGGGTCCTTTTCCAGAAATTATGGTGTTTTGGTGTGACAAAGGGTATAAATTTAGTGTCATATTGCGTGTCGGACAACATTTTGGTGTGACAAAGGGTACAGATGCAATGTCATATTACACATTGAACAACATATTAATGGGACAAAGGGTATGACTTCATTTGGCTCAATTTGACTATCGGACAAGTTTTGACAGATGTTCTAACCCCCAAGCGGCCAGGACAAAGGGTATGTCCCACCAGGGTCCTTTTCCAAAAATTATGGTGATTTGGTGTGATAAAGGGTACAGTTCTAGACTGATATTGCAGCTGGGACAACAGCTTGGTGGGACAAAGGGTACAACAAAGCGAGCGAAACAGGCAGTAGGATGATAGGACAGAGAGACAAAGGGTGCAGAAAGGGGATTAGATGGAGGGGGAGGGACACACAGGGGAGTAGCGTACAGGCGACAATGGCAGTTGGGACAGTGGGACAAAGGGTATGCAGCTGGGACAAAGGGTATACAATGGGACAATGGTATCAGTGGGGGGGGTTATTTATAGGGAGTTTCCCGGGTGTGGGGGTTTCACTTCTAACGGGCTTTTGCACACATGCTCTATACCATTCTGTAGCTCTTTCTGAGCTGATTCTGAATCTGCAACACCCCAGTCAATGGGCGGAATATTGAGCAAGCTATAGTCAAAACTGACAATGTCCACCAAGGTCCATGTCACGATGCTTTGCTATGCCTTCGGCCTGGGCCTGATCACACAACTAAGTTGGACGAGATATAACGAGGTTCGACGAGGTAGACGAGATAGACGAGATACTCAGCGAGATAGTCCTAATGGGACACTTGCGTGTAGCGATAGAACTGGACCGAAGAGATAACTAGATCGTCGAGGATCGACGAGATTGTACGAGGTTTAGGGTATGACTTTCAATCGAGAATCATTGAGGAAAAGACTACAATACTATGATGCGCTCGTTGTAGTTATACCAGTATCGTTCTCCAATTCCGTCCTATGATTGCATCTGCTGGTAGAATGTCGACGAACGTTGACTGATCCTGAGTAAGATAGTCGAGTGTAGTCGAGACGCGGAGAAGGGACGAGGGAATGTGCGCGGTTGATGTATAGTCGAGATGTAGATGTGTCAAGGAGAGTAGCGGAGAGTCGAAATAAGTCCGACGAGAGAGATTATGTAATGTTTGGTAGTCGTGGCGACATGGACGACATGACATCTGGCCTTTCCTTGATGAGGTTGACAGTAACTTTGCATCCTGTAGGGTTCCCACACTGCTTCTGGATCCTCCCAGTCCATCCTTGCTCTTCACAAGTTTTGATCCACATTGACTCACACTGGCCTGGATGTAGAAAAGCCCCATTCTCTGCTACGCAGCGCAAAGTCTCCTCAGCATGCCCTCCCCTTTCTTGATACCAGTCAGCAATTGTCTCCCTCTTTGACGGGAAAGACGGGAAAGACCAATCTTTCTTGGCACAGTATGCACAGGTCAAAGACTGACTACTTGTTAGCAAACCTTGTGTAGGTGCCGCGGACCATTGATTTACAAGACAGGCCCGTGTCTCCGCAAGACGGCTTTGGAAAGTTACTGTTGGAGGCTCATGTTCCCGTCTGTGTTTGAGATCAGCACTCAACAATTGCTCGGCTCCGTGTAGGGAAGTGAGGGACATGGTGCAATTGCCAGTGGTCAGTCCTGCAAGTATTCCATTCACACTGGTCATAGTGTCATTAGTGTTGTCTTTGTCCTTGCCACTATTGCTGGCAATATGGAGACCCTTCCGAGTTTTCTGTCTCTTATTGCGTTGTTCCTCCTGATGAGCACTCAGCACAGCATGAGCTAAGGAGCAGCGGACGTGCACCTCAGTCGACTTCTGATCCATGGTGTTTGCTACCCACCAGCTGCTGGACTCTGTGTTGTGTGATCCATGCATGGAGAGGGAGTCATCCAAATCAGGTTTATGGACCAGGTTGAAATCCCCCTTACTCCAGATAGGACAGAGGATGGCACACCGGCGCATAACAGGTTGAGGCTTAGCACGCTCTTGCCGGCAACTCAGACCTTGGGTATAACAGAGGTCTGTTGGGCCATCTGGGGTAAAGTGGGCATCACATGTGACCCATTCTGCAATGTCCTCTTCAGGGTTCAGCTTTTCAACCAGATCCGCCATATCTTGAAGATGTTTTTTGCATAACGGCCCATCAACACCATCCCAACCTTGGTTGACCATCTCTCGATATGCAGGGCTAAGTATCTCTTTCTTCACGCTCTTTCGCGTTCTTTGTCCAGTTATTAGCGGAGGCGGTTTCCGAGTGGAGCAGCCCGATACCGAGCATTGATTCTTTGATCAAGCATGAACTTCAGGGGAATTGGACTATTCCTAAGAAGCATTTTGCGATCAAAATAGGCGCTGCCTTGCTTCCCAGCTTCGATCCTCTCTCGAGCGCTCATATTCTGGAAATCGAGCGGTTGCAGACTCTCACTGTCCTGGGACAAGGAGGAGGTGGCGTCTTCCTGGGGTGCTTCTGCGTGAACATGACGTGAAAGCGCCGAATCTTTGCGTCTGCAAATCAGCGCTAGCGTCACGAGCCTCACCCAAGCAGCGAGCAGCACTCACCCGAAAGATCAGTTGCGCGAGACTCGCCACTGTCGTCGGTCAATAGGCGTCCCAATGGCAGCTTCCGCCGAGCGGGACGACTCGAGCTCATTGTCAATATGTAAACTTGGCCAGAATGTTATGACCGAGTAACGACTGAATTATGTATTGGAGAGGGAATATGCGTCTTGGACAGTGGCGAGTCAGATATTTATAAACTGCTAGATCACTGCGCAAGTGGTCGTCGGTTGTAATCGTCGTCGAACGCAGGAAGTCGCTGATTGATTCGAAAGCAGAACATAGATATTAGCTATGGAAGAGAAGTCAAGAGATATGAGAAGATACTCGAAGCAGAAGCCTAAGCGTAGTCGTGAGATGGTGAAAAGAATAGAAGGTAAGATGGTGAGAAGTTGAAGAGGAGTAGTCAAGAAACGTCAAGAGAGAGAGGAAGTGACGAGCATGGTTCCCTCCCGTCAAAGAATGTAAAGAGATGAGATTGACGGTTCAGTCTGCAATATACAATTCACATGACGTACTCGAGTATACATATTTTACTTGCCCTCAGCTGCGAGGTCATTGAGTATGCGACTGACCCCCTCAACGGCTTCTTTCACCATCGTTTGATCCTTCTCTCTGACCCGAGGCAGGATGCGACCGTGGAATCTGTCCGGGTGGAAAGTCCTTATTGCCTCGCGGACGACTTTGCGCGTATCTCCACCTTGATCTTCGGCTAGAGCGTGCAGGAACGAGCGGATATCGTTGATTGTCAGATGGTCAATGGTGATGGTCGCCCTTGATGACGATGTTGATGACGACGTTGATCGATAGATCGGCCAAGGGATATCGTCGAACCGCAATTCGCTCGCTTCCACCTCCCCTCCGACGTCGACAAGAGATTTCCACCGCTCACCCCACCTCTTCCTCTCGTCGTTCTTCCTCCGCTCCTCCTCCGCGCCCGCCTCAGCTTTAAGCCGCTTGATGCGCTTGCTCTCCTCCTTCCTAGCCTTTTCTCGCTCGGCCTCCTTCAACCGCTCTTTCTCCTCCTTCGCCCGCCGCCTCTTCTCCGCTTCCTCCACCTCAACACGGTGCTTCCGTCGATACATCCCCATACGGATGAACTCGGAGTATTCGCTTTCCGTCATAGTTCCCAAGGGCGGCACTGGTCCACCAGCAAACTCCACTTCGGTAGCGGCGTCCCGACTCCGTTTACCGGTAGGCAATGCGGATGACGAGCCCACGTCGCCCCGCGCCGCCTTCCTATGTCGGTGCGGGATGTGCACAGCTTCCTCTGCTAGATCCGCTGCAGCGCCGAAAGAGCCGTATTGGAAGTCGTCTTGCGCCATCCAAGCTACCTTTTCAGCCCATTCCCTCTTATCCAGTTCTTCTTTGGCCCTACGCCCGTACCCGCCCATCCATTCCCCTTGCTCGTCATCTTCGTATATCGAAGTCTGGTGCTTTGGAGCATGACGTGGCGGCGAGATTGACTCTGATCGTGTCGGTCGAGGAGGAGAGACGGCATATCCGTTAGCTCGAGATATACGCTCTTGCTCCCGAGCGACTCGACGCTGTTCGCGACGATATAGTCTGTGTGCTTTTTCGGGCTTGGTCTCCTTCCTAAGCACGAGAAATGCCAAGAAAGAAAAGACTGATCAGCGATGACGCTGACATGGATCAACGAAATGCACTCACATCTTGATTCGAGTTGGTGTCGGGATAGAAGCATACTCTGATGGCCCAGCATCGTTGTTGTCCATATCGTTAAGCTGCAATCTACGCTCGGCGCGACCCTTCGCAGTCGATTCCAGTCGATCGTGGTTTCTTAGCTTAGCATGGTGGTTTAAACGTGACCCAATATCTGAAGCTCGTTTCCTGGTAGATTGTAGGTGTTCAGCGATGTCAACATGCAGTTCTATGACATAGAAAGCGTTAACGAGTGCAAGTGAGTGGCAAACGTCAGCGAATTACGTAAATCCGTTCAAGTCGAGTATCGCTCACTTCGAGATACGCTGCAACGTGAACTCGATTCATCAACACGGACATGAACATGGCGAGTAACGTCAACAATAGTCGAGGTACTGAGCGAGTGTCAAGGAGACGTTACGGAACATCCAGCACACACATGCTGTGTGTGAGAGGGACGATGACGGCCATTGATATACACGATCAGACCCTTTTCGGAACTCGATGCCAGCAACACGTCCTCCCTCCCGCAGCACTGCCTACCACTCACCAAGCCGACGCGCACGAAGCTGACCACACAAACCAAGGTAGCCAGCTTGATGCACCCTCGCTATTGCTAATCCGCCATAGCGTAGTCTGCGCTGATGTATCCAAATTGACCTAGAATGAGTTCCGTGATTCGTGATTGAATGATGATTGAAACGACCACCCCTTAGTGATCTAGTGATGGACAACGGTTGTTTTGTGATGGAGCGCCTTTGCTGATTGCCTCCTTTACAACTCGCCTTGCGTCTTCTTCGTCTCGTCGTCTTGCTCATCCTCACTGACGCACTCTTCGTCCTCTACATAATTTGTATCCGATATACGAAAAAGAGTGTATACTATGGCGTCAACTGCACCGCCAGTACAGGGCTCGGCATCATCGACGATTACGGCGACACCACAGAGAAACCTACAACTCTTCTACCGTGCGCCCATATCGTCAACCTCGCCCTCATCTGTAATGTCGAACGACCTATTGCCCAATACCTCCAATACCAACACCCACTCCAACACCACCTTTGGCAGAGGACACGATTCGTTCACTTTCAGCTATCATACCTCGTCCCCCGAAACACCAGCGTTCGCCCTACCATCCCAATCTCCGAAGACCGCACAGACATCGTTATCTGCACCGACCCGTGATCACCAAGACGCGTCGCCCAACACACCACCTTCTCCTCCGCCCAATATGTTTCCTTCCTCAACGCCCAGATCTACAGCTAGCAACACTTCGGTCAGAAATGCAGAGTCCCTCACTGGCTCGGGCGAAACGCACGTTCGCACGATTACTGCCTTGCGAGGGAGACGCGCCTCTGCGTCCAGCCATCACCTCCTATCGAAAGCCAGTATCGCCTCGCTCGTAGCCCTTGAACCTCGAGTGCACGTCTCAGAACCGCAACACGCTGCGACGCAAGCATCTCGAAGTCACGAGGACGAGCCACTTCCCGTCCATGACACCGGACTAGCCGAGGCTCTTGCCAAGCTCCCGTGGGCCGAACCGCCGCCTCGTCTCGATTCGCCATTCTTTTCCTCCACGAGATCTACAAGGTCCATAACGCCCAGTTCCGCTCGAACGCCGACTTACTCCTTCCTATCCTCTGATCCAGTATCGACGGGCTTATCAACCACCCATCCGCGTTCGTCGTCTCGCACGTCCTCAGCACCGTCCGTGTCGGCAAGAGTGAAACATTCCCCTCCAAACATCCTTGACGACGAAGATCGTCCGCGGGCTTGTCCGGCTGCTATACCTGCATCACCGAGTCTGCATGAGCTAACGCCAAGTTGGACAGACGAGAGACGTCTCACAGCGTTGTCCGGGTACTCCGGCATGGCCGATGCGCCTACGTCCCAACCTCACCGCGCACCAGACCAGCAAGATCAGGATCGAAGTGGTCTCTCTGACATGGCAAGTAAAGCTGGATCCAACCCGTCATACACATGGCGGTCCTCCTTGCGTCGGTTCCACTCTGCCAAATCACGATCAACAGGACGATCAGGGTCGATCAAGTCTACGCGCTCAACCAAGCGTGGATCAAGCAGTAACACTGGACAGAAGCACGATGATCGGCGATGGGACGTCGTACCTGACAGACAGGCGCATGGCGATGGCGAGACAGAAGCGGGCGAGGAAGCCAAGTCGAACGAGGAAACGATGGAGTTGGTGGCGCTTGTGGATCGGGCAGCATTCCTCGAGCGGATATTGCGCGCAGGAAAGCGGGTAAGTGCAGTTGACCGTTGCGTCGTACGAGAAAGATACTGACGCTGTTACGCTTCTTGCGACAGGTATCGAACCAGTCGATTCGCCGAGGCAAATCGTCGTCACGGCCGTCTTCAAGGCAGAAATGCAATTCGAAACCGCCTTCGACCCCAGGTTCGAGGGCAACAAGTCCGAAACGCCGTACGGGCTCTGCGGCAACTTCACTGCGACAGCGCTTATCGCGCCGACTGAAGAGGTCTGAGAGTAGGGAAGATATCTTTACTGAGCTCGATTCAGATGACAACAACGACGATCCGACTTTGTTCCCCGAGCGGACGCTTGCTCGACAGACTTCACGTGTGTTAGACAGGATGAGAGACGTGGAAGGGACAGGAGGTGGAGTTTTGCTATTCCCTGAGGAAATGGAGGAGAGACCGCCAGCTGTGCCGGAGAAGGACGTGAAGTTCAATGTGTTCAGTAAAGTCAGAAATGGAGGAATGGGCTGCAAATCGGTCGCCCCGTTATTCACCAGCAGTGCATCGCCTCCGCTTCGTTCCGAGAGTGACGCGGAGAAAGGACATTCTCGACCACGCCAAGTAGGTGAAAGGGGAGAAGGAGCAGAAGGCGCAGAGGCGAGAACACCTTATAATCCGCAATCCCCGCATCTCGGCCATCGATCGCCTGATTGGCGCAATAGGCAGAGCGTATTGAGCTATATCTCCACAGGACAATGGGACGCTGCGGCGAAGCGCAAGCGGCGGTGGGCGATAGTGATTGCGATCAGTGCGGGGATTGGGGTGATACTCATCATAGGTATTTTGACGGGGTTGCTAGCGCGACGGACATCTGGCGATGATGGGGATTGAGCTGAGCTCGAGACATATTTAGTCAAGATGCAGTTCATTGATACGTTTGGCTTGATTGAGTCTTGGTGTCTTTGTATCTTGATGATACAGCAAGTGAACGGTCAGTCATGAATAGGCATATATAAGACATTCATTACAGTTGTCTCGTCGTCGTCGCATGACGACGCAGAATGGGAATACGAGAAATAAGACCATATATCGTGCTCACTCCATCGGAGCTTTTCCTTAGCCATATCGCTCCGTCTGTTGATGATGCTGTACTGCTGCTGCTGCTCCTCTCCTCCACGCGACTCCACTACGCTTGGTTGGTGACCTTGTCAGACGTGCTACACTCTCATACTATCTAATAACTCCATGGACGACACCGAGTTTCCACGGATGATCTATGGGTCGGAATCGGAAGTGTCAGCGGTGCTTATTTGGGATTTGGGACAAGAACCAAAAAGGGGGGTGACGGAAGGACAAGCATTACTGAAGAGATATGGGAAAGCGCGGCGAGTGCGTGGCAGGACAGCTACCTAGTCGAGCCTTGTGTGGAGCAACAGGGCGCTATCGCGCTGTCTCTCGACTCGAACGAGGGATATGGGAAACACGAATGATCTTGTATCTTTCCCATGGACTGCTGTCACTCCTAGCAGATCTCTGCCATCTTTGTTGGGCGGATTTCGCGGCACGTCGACTCCTGCCTCAACATCCCACCACCTTCGACTTCCAAGCATAATCTCCAACTCCTACGATCCATCTCACAGTCGCAGAGAATCGTAATCACTCCCGCTCCCCACCCACATCGTTCTGCTCAGACAATCATTCAACGAGACAAGAACTCACCACCATCCCACAAGCTTTTCTCTGTCCCCCGCCCAGCTCCTCGAATGCCTGGTCCACCACGAGATTCAGGAACATGTCGAATCCTCGTAAGACGCCTGATACTTGTCGTCCGCCTTGCAGGTGGAGGAAGAGGCGTCTGTCCATGAATTCTACATCGCCGAGTGCGCCGATGCGAAGCGAGGCAAGGAGTGATATGGATGAAGCGAAAGTAGGTAGCAGTGTATCGTGAAGATGATTACAATGAGAGCAACAAGACACGAGATGTCACGCTGTCAGCAAGTAGTCCTCGCATGCACGCATTGATCAACCCGAACTCACTCTTCAACTCTGGCTGAGCGGGTCGTGACATTTTGGCTGGAAGTCGAGCGCGGTCACTGGTTGGAGAGAAAGCGTTGTAGGTGTACTAGGTGATGACGGCTTCTCTAGCTCCTATTTTTTGATGTGGTGATAGTGAGTCGTTTGTTGATGACACTTTATACACTGATAAATCTCGAGATCAACGCAGTGAGTGAATGAGCGAAGTGAGCGAAGTGATAGACGGACATTGAGTGGATTTTCCGGATGTGGCACTGTGTCACTGATTTGATCCCGTCATTCTCTACTACTACTAGCGTAGCTGCGGTGTTGACAAGACAGGACAGGACAGCGCACCAGTCTCAACTCTAACGTCCATCTTTCATCTGCATACTGGCTACTTGTACCATCAATCACAACTACCTCTAGACAGCAGTAGCAGCCCACGCGATGGTGGCGAAAGACCGCACGTCCGAGTTTCACTCGACGCTCAACTCCATCAAGTCGCGCACTGCCATCCCGGCTTCAGCCGCGACCACAGGCAAGCATGCAAGTGGCAAAGCAGCCAATGCGAAGGATAGAGAGGCCAAGCAACCGTTAATACCCAAAGAACTCAATGTGCCTGGGACATCGGGCAAGAAGGGCTCCGGCCAAGGGCAAGGTCAGAAGAGCGAGTTTGGGAGGATGGCAGGTGGTATAGCGAAGGATATCAATGCGACGACATTGAAGTTGCAGAAGCTCGCGCAGCGTGAGTCGCCTTCCTCGACGCCTTCCCCACTCCTACAAAGAATGAGAAGCTCAAGAGCAGTGAGCTGGAGAGTGTGAGGATGTGCTGAGAGAGCGCGAAGCCATGCAGACGGCTTTGGCCATATTTGTCGCGATGACAGACGAAAGCGAGAGCTGACGATATCATGTCCTCTCGCCAGTGGCCAAGCGCAAGACGCTGTTCGACGACCGCCCAATAGAAATATCCGAATTGACCTACATAATACGCCAAGACATCGCCTCGCTCAACACCCAGATCGCCTCATTGCAATCCTACGTCCGCGCGCAGAAACCCAATAACGCGTCGGCGGCATCAGGGAGTAAAGGGCAGGTCGAGGAGCATAATTCCAACGTCGTCATGCTCCTGCAGAGCAGGTTGGCCAATATGGGTATGGGCTTCAAGGACGTTCTCGAGTTGCGCACTCAGGTAGGTTGTTTCATTGCACAGGTCCAATTTGCCATTGAGTGATCTAGCGCTCTGGTTTCGCTTGGGAAACGAGAGCTCTAGCTAACCCGTTTGGCCGCGCAGAACATGAAAGCGAGCAAAGATCGCACCGAGCAATTCATGCACACGGCCAGCGCGTCCACCTCTGTCCCTCCGCCCTCAAACAGTGAGTCTGCCTCGCCCACCTCACCCACCCACAGGCGTTCTAGTTTCTGACTGAGTTGCTATGATAGACTCCCTGCTATTCTCACAATCTGGCGGACCGGGATCAGGCTTTGATCGGAAAGGGAAAGGCCGCGCCGATGGGTCCGCGACTATGGGCGGTGGCGCTGGCGCTGGCGTGGGTGCGGGTGCGGATGGCAAGACCGATTTCTTGGCTTTGGACATTGATGGGGATCGCGGAGAAAGCGGCATGGTCCAGAGCGACGGGTACCAGCAGATGCAGCTGGTCGAGCAGCAGGTGAGTGTATTGTGTATCTTCCCATGCATGTCCTATCTGGTTTGGGAGATGAAAGAATGTGAATGGACAGACTGACACGCTCATTAAACAGGACTCGTACATACAATCCCGGTCGACAGCTATCGAATCTATCGAATCGACTATTGCCGAATTAGGCTCCATCTTCTCCCAGCTGGCAGGCATGGTCGCAGAGCAGCGGGAGACGGTGCAGCGCATTGACGCGGATACGACCGATATCGCTGCGTGAGTCTTGTCGCTCCGCTTATCATCTTATCATAAGCATCATTGATGTCGTCGTAATGCTGACTCCCTCTATTGCTCCAATGTAGGAACGTGTCTGGCGCTCAGCGCGAATTGCTCAAGTACTATGCCTCTGTCACGTCAAACAGATGGCTGATGCTCAAGATCTTTGGCGTCCTGATCATCTTCGTAAGTGCCTTTCAACATACGCGTTGGTATCAGCTAACCGTCCAATGTCACCCTGCGCAGTTCCTCGTGTTCATCCTCGTCTCTTAGTCTGGTTCTAGTGAATGCGATAGATTATACACTCATTGTATTATAGAGTCATGCACGTGCAACTCGGAGGCGATCTCATGCGATCTGTTCAGTGTTTCCATCGACGACAAGATGGTTCTCGAGTCGCATGGCTGATTCCGATCGATGTGTACCCAAACTCGGATAGCAGATGGAGCAACATTGCTGGTTGATAGTCTGCATACAGTCACTACTCGTTCTAAACAGCGCTGTAATCCCTGCGATGCAAGTACATCTGTCAGCTTGATCCCGGTGTAAGGGATAGCTGGTGGACGATACTCACATGGCAGTCTCGTGCTTCTTGGCGTCGTTGAGCTTCCTGACGGCTTTCATGAAATCTTCTTGGACCACCGCATCGCGATCCTCCCGAATCGCGAACATGCCCGCCTAGAAAAATCACATATCGCCGTATCAGCCAATATCTCTAAGCAGCGGTACCGCTACGCAAAGTTGTGATGGATATAGGAGAATGGGGGCTCACCTCTGTGCAGACGTTTCTCAGATCGGCACCGTTAAATCCATCACTGAGCTTCACTACAGCCTCGTAGTCGATATCGCCGGATTTGTTGATCCCCTTCGCGTGAATCTTCAGGATCTCCAAACGGCCTTGTTCGTTGGGCAGGGGAATCTCGATCTTCCTATCTAATCGACCTGGTCGCAGAAGTGCGGGGTCCAACGTATCAGGTCGGTTAGTCGCCATGATGATCTTTGTTCGGCCAAGCGAGTCGAATCCGTCCATTTGGTTCAACAACTGCACATTCTCAATCAGCAACCACGCAAGTTGCGCACGAGACAGATGAGTGTAGACTCACCTCCATCAACGTCCGTTGGATCTCTCGGTCCGCACTGGTACCCTCTGAAAATCGTCTGCCGCCAATAGCGTCGATCTCATCCATGAAGATGACACATGGCTCGTGCTCTCGTGCGTATGCGAACATCTCCCGAATCAGTCGAGCGGATTCACCAATGTACTTGTCCACGATCTACAGGAGTTCGTATTAGCGAATGCGATGGCTAGGTGGAGGACGAGACTTACGGCTGAGGAAACGACTTTGAGGAAATTGGTGTTGAGCGTAGCGGCGACTGCACGCGCGAGCAGAGTCTTTCCAGTACCTGGAGGTCCGTACAGCAAGACGCCTTTAGGTGGGCTGATACCGACACGCTGCGTCATGTCAGCTATTCTGTCAGGCTGCAATGGACACCAAAGCTGACCTCGAATAATTCCGGATTCATCAATGGCAGCTCGATGACTTCTCTCAATTCGCGCACTTGGTCGCCGAGACCACCGATACCGGCGAACGTAGCTGATCCAGGGTCCTCCAAAGACATGTTGTATACCTAGATTTGAGAACGAGCATGAGAAGATCGTTCGATTTCGAAACGCCTGAGAGACTCACCATAGGGTCAACCTCGCGGGGAAGGATTCGCATAATGGTGAGTGTTGTCATATCGAGCGATACTCGTACGCCTGCTTTGAGCTATGCTGGGTTTCAGCGACGTGAAATGGTGTAGCCGAACGGTAGACTGACCTTTGCTACTGGCAGTGTAGGACGGTACGAAACGACGTATCGAGGCCCAGACGATGCCTTGACAATGACTAAGTGATATCACACAGTCAGCCTTATTCTTCTGAGCTAGGGCACCATTTGGGATGGAGTGATAGCTCACATCTCTCCTCGTCGAGCTGTTTCAGGATCTCTCCGATGATCTGTCCCACGCTCTGCAACGCCTTGATATCATCCTCTGTCTTGTCAAAGTCGGTAGAGAGCGTTCGGATGTTCAGACGGACTACGATGAAGCTCATCAGTGAACGAAGCGAGTACGTAGTTGAATTTAGAGCACGACGTACTCTGCTTGAGGCTGTCGCCCATGCGAGAGTGCTCTTTGACTTTCTGATGATGGCAGATGTAGTTAGTTCGATGTCGCTTCATCATCATAGAACTTCACTCACAGCTCTGTACGCATTGATAGCCTCGTATTTTGCCGGGTCCATGCCTGCCGGAGCCACGACGGTGGACGAAGACGCTTCGCCTGATGACATTGTTACGGGTAGTGTGTAAGGGGGAGGTGTATGCAGTCGCTAGTAAGCCGTTCAACGTGGACTGACGATGATGATGATGATGAGCTTGAAGGTGAATGACCGCGCGTCGCAGAGGGTCCCAGCGGGATCAATTTAGTGCAATTGTGAACCATCCCCCCACTTAAGTCTCTTTCCGTCGGGTTGATTTCTGTATGAAACTGGTCCATCATCATTGGCGCATCAACAAATTTCCACAGCTCACAGCTCGTTATACCTTTGGTACACTGTCTACAACAACAGCAATAACAGCAACAGCACAGAGACGAGCAGCATACAAGTGCATGTTGCTCAGAGTACTACCTCGGCGCATCTCATCTCTAAATATTCCGAGAAGATTCATCGTACTCCGCAACATGTCATCACCGAGCTCTCCACCTGCGAAACGGCTCAAGTCGGATACCGACACCGCTACCAGTACCGACAATGACAAGGCTTCAGTGAAAATCACCGAAGCTCCAGTCAAAGCTCTTTTCGCCCCTGCCCCTGCCCCAGCAGCATCATCATCTATGCCGCAGCCGAAGCCAAAGCAAAAAGCTCAAGGACCCAAGAAAAAGGCTTATAAGCAGAAGAGATATCTCCCCGAGGCGTTTTCTCCTGCAGATGTGCTGTTCCACGACGTGCGGGATTTCCTGGGAGTCCAAACAGTACAGGAGATACTAGAGAAGAAGGACGGGAGCGAGTGGGACGCACCGGAGGAGCTCAAGCTTTTCGAAGTGGTCGAACTACGCGTAGGCGCTTTCACTGTGTCAGGTAAGCTCGAACTCCGCGTACAGTGACCGATATCGGAAGAGCTGATTTGAGCTTGATCTCCAGGGGAATCGTTATCGGTATGCCCGGGAAAGCATTGGGCGATCATCACGCCGTTTGCACACCCTGGAGATAGGATACGGGCCAAGATATACAAACATGATCGACTCTGCAGTTATGCTGATCTCGTCGAGATCCTGGAGTACAGCGAGGAGTACCGCGGCGGAGAGGGGGATAGGCGGAAGTACCCTCAGAACGGATGCAGGTATTTCGGGGAGTGGTGAGTCACTTGCGAGTCCTACTTGATATAGACGTGACTAGTGAGCTGACGAATTGTGTATAGCGGCGGATGCCAGCTGCAGCCCGTACCATATCCCCTGCAATTAGCCCACAAGAAGCGGACGGTCGATCTAGCCTACAAGCGCTTCTCGACATTATCATCAGCGGACGTCCCAGAGATTCTGCCCACTATCGGAAGTCCGAAGCAGTGGGGGTACAGAACGAAGATCACCCCGCATTTCGACGCACCGCCCAAATGGGCCCGAGCCCAGTTGGACAACGTCGACATAAACGGAGCAGTAGGAGCAGGAGGGGGAGAAGAGGCAGCCATGAACGCTGAGCCAGAAGTCCAGGAGGAGCGGAAATTCGAGTGTAAGATCGGTTTTGAGAGAAAGGGGAAACCCGGCGTCATGGATATCGAGGTAAGTGCATCACGAATTCCTGGTGGAGGGAGCAAGATCTGACGCTTCATATTGCATCGCAGGAATGTCCCATCGCGACCGCTGTGCTCAACGAGAAAATGACGGTAGAGAGGGTGCGGATAAAAGAGTGCGTCAATTGAGCTGGTTGCTTGACTACGCAGCTGACAGAGCTCGCCTGCAGGACCATCATGTCCTTCAAGAAAGGAGCCACGTTATTACTGCGCGACGCGCTCCCTGCGCCCGAGCCATTGCCCGACGCCTCCCACCCCTTCTCACTCGATACACCTACAGTGCCCGAGGAAGCGCATGTGGCAATCACGAACCACCGTGAAGCGGTGTACGAGCGCGTCGGCCCCTTCATCTTCTCTTTTGCAGCAGGCTCGTTCTTCCAGAACAACAACTCGATCCTAATACCCCTCACGCAATATGTTAAAGAAGCGATCTTCCCTTCGCACTCAACGGCCAAACCGCCAACGCATCTAGTCGATACGTATTGCGGCTCAGGGTTGTTCGGGATCACGCTCAGTACCTGTTTCGAGAAAGTCGCAGGCGTGGAGATCAGCCAGGATAGTATCACTGCTGCGAAGCGGAATGCGGAAATGAACGGACTGCAGGATAAGACCCGGTGGTTGTGTGGGAAAGCCGAAGATATCTTTGGGGGCTTAGCGGAGACAGGTTTCGCCGGCGAACACAGTTGCGTCGTCGTTGACGTCAGTCATTCCCACCTTGAGCAGACCAAGATGTACGCTGATGACTGGCATACTCAATGACGCACTGTAGCCGCCACGGAAGGGATGCGACACGCCATTCTTGGACCAACTCCTGACGTTCAAACCACTGACTATAGTCTACGTATCGTGCAATGTCCACACGCAAGCGCGCGACGTGGGCTATCTCATCCATGAGAGCAACAAGCGTGGAGGCGGGGAATGGAAGTACACCCTGGAGTCATTGAGGGGTTTCGACCTTTTCCCTCAGGTGAGTCGGGCGTCTATTCTTGACGCTACCTTGGGATGGGTTGGTTTGTGAGCTGACTATGGGCTCGTGCAGACCGCCCATGTGGAGAGTGTCGCTGTGCTCAGGCTGCAGTAGAGCTAGGGTGTAACAATATGCATCTTCCTTGTACATTCCCATCGCTGCCTAACTTCCGGATCACTGGCTCTGTACAACTCCGGACCTACAAGACACGCGTCTTCTCTACTAGACGTGATCCGAATGATAGCTTTCAAGTCCAACAGCCATACGCCATGCAACTCCAACACGGAACCGCTGGTGGTGGGACTTGATTACGATTTGGAACCTTTGACGGCTCCAGCCACTGCTCCTGCTATGACGATCACGACAACAATGCCGATGATGATCTGCCACTAAGGACGCGAGTCGATACCGTTACAACACCAAATCGTCGAATCGTCGGCATCAACGATAAACTTCCCACCAAGCAGAGCGTGAATGTCTCGAGCTTCTGCAGTACTCTCCAAGGCGAGTGATGACGAGCAGCGAGTCGGACTCACTTTCATGTTCTTCCACCAGAACTGACGTCGGGTCTTCGTGGCCTGTCGACTGAACGTCTGCGCGGAGACAGATAGTATTTCTATTCACGTCCCACGCCGGAGCACCATCAGCATCATCATCAACATATCAGCGCTCGGAGCTTTGTTTCATGACTGGTACGTGGTGATACTGCAGAAACCAAGAGGACGTGCAGCCGACTCACCAGTCTTCTGATTGAGGTCGTCCAGCCTCTCCCCGCGTTCGGCTATAGCCTCGATGTTTTGGGCTAATTGCTCTTTCGTACCCTCGATCTCCTTCTGGATCGAAGCGATCTTATCGTTCTGTCCATCACCAGCCTGAGCCTCGCTTGATGCTTTGAGCGGCGGTGCTCGTCCTCCAAGAAGCTCTGTGGCAGCAAGTGCGTGCGCGTGATTACAAGTCAGCTCTGGTGCTGTATCCCAGGCTACTGCAAAAGGGAGACTTCGGGGAACAGGAGGGATAGTTGGTGGTAGGGTGATAGCGGAGAGCGGTAGTGTGGAGAGTTCGCTACGCACCTTGCCGCACT
This sequence comes from Cryptococcus sp. GC_Crypt_3, assembly GCA_026538395.1. NCBI lineage: Eukaryota > Fungi > Basidiomycota > Tremellomycetes > Tremellales > Cryptococcaceae > Cryptococcus > Cryptococcus sp. GC_Crypt_3. The sequence goes on from JALPCB010000017.1 coordinate 150,634, forward strand.
GAGAGTTGAGCTGGACGTCCATTCATCAATGACGGCCGAGCAGGATCGTTGTTGTTATGCCGTCCATCGACGGAAGGCGAGTACGGTTCAGCCCTGTGAAGGCGATCAGCTATGGATACCCGAGTGGCCGCAAGCTCCCCGCGGGACAGATGCACCTATCGTGGGGGTCGCCTCGTCATGGGAAGATGGCTGAGTGTATGAATAAACTCACATGTTCAACGGTGCAGAGCGAGTCAGGTTGTACGTCATAAGATGGGTGTTTCTGCCACTTGCCACTCCACAGCGTGCGCCTGTATATGCAAGATTATGACTGATCAGGATTTACATACATATATCATCTCCTCATCCACTTATTGCAGAGATCATCTACGACAACGCACGCTCCCTTCACTGGCTGCGCACTATGCGTGACACATGTGCATCCTTTCATCCTCTCCGACTAACTTGGACTCGTCTCATACACCTACCATCATGGCTAAGCCACCAGACCAAGACAGGTTGACTGATAGCATGCGCGCCTCAAGTGAATTACCGGAATAACGCCGATGCCACGTGTTCTCGGTCCCTATCTACGTTCTCGGCGTCATCCTGCGCGCCTGAACCAACACAGCCAACAGCCAACACATCAGACGCGGGGTAACCACCTGGCACCTAGCCACCGTCACCTCATTCATTCACCTCGTTACCTCGTTCACCTTGACTACAACTCTTGTCTTCATCTCCCATTAACCCCATTCCGCCCATACATATACCTGAAAGCGAGTAGGCCCACCGCTCCCTTAATAAGTCTCGGCGATACGTGTTCGACGTGTCCAATTCCAATTGGATCGATTGGTGCATACCGCCCACTCGACCTTTCCCACCTCCACTCGCCGGCTCGCATCCTCCAGCAGAAGGCATCAGTATAGCATCAGCGGATAGATCATTCTAGGAGCGACGCACAAGATGGGGTCGCCCGAGAAGCCTATCATCGTGAGCCGTCGCGTCGCTTGCAGAGACGGCGCATAGCTGACATAAATTGGCACAAACAGTTCACCGAGCATCTTCAGGTTCGTCTCATCGTACCACTTAGATACTATCCAGCCCTTATTCCCTGCCAATATGCTTGACGATGCTGATACTCACCCGTGAACAGCTCACAGCGCTCGGCATTCAACCTGCCTCTATCTCATTCCAAAACCTAACCCTCGAATCTGATTCATGGATATGTGTGCGGGAAACAACCGATACCAACCAAGTGGTCATTGTCTCCCTTAATGACACCAATGACATCGTCAGAAGGCCGAGTGAGTCCAGTCCCAGCTCCCTCCATATTACTATCCTGGCGCAGAGCTGCGAGCGGTGTCAATACCCTGCGCATGCTACGGAGCTATCACCTATATAAATCCCTTGCTTCCGACGTCCGGATATCGCGCCTTGGGAAGTGTACACTGACGCTCTTACCATCGCAGTCACAGCCGACTCTGCCATTGTCGCTCCGCGCCCAGACGAGAAGATCCTCGCATTGAAAGGTGAGCTTGCACATCTGACAGTATGCAGCGAGCTGACATTTCCCACGCGTAGCTGGACGACAGCTGCAGGTCTTCAACCTGGCCACCAAGAGCAAGGTCGGCGCACATCTCATGAACGAAGACGTGACATTCTGGACATGGATCAGCGACACCACTATTGGTATCGTTACCGATCGCGAGGTATTGCACTGGAAGGTAGCAGAAGGACAGGCGGCACCGCAAAAGGTGCGTTTCCGCTGTGACTCCAAACACTCGATCTAACCCCCTTTGCAGGTGTTCGACCGACACGCGTCCCTCGCTGCCAACCAAATCATCAACTACCGTGTATCCCCCGATGGCCAATGGCTCGTCGTCGTCGGTATCTCCTCCAACCCCAACGCTGGCCAACCGGGCCAGAATGCCTTCAAGATCAAGGGTGCCTTACAGCTGTACTCTGTGGAGAGAGGCGTGTCACAGCCTATAGAGGGTCATGCAGCCTGTTTCGCGACAATCAAGTTGGATGGCGCACCAAACCCTACCAAGTTGTTTGCCTTTGCCGTCAGGACTGCTACTGGAGCCAAGGTGAGTGCAGACTTGCGATCTCAGACCGGCCGCTCAGCGGAGCTGACGCGGTACAGCTCCACATCGTCGAGATCGGCCACCAAGCGCCCAATCCACCTTTCCAGAAGAAGGCTGTCGATGTTTTCTTCCCAGCAGAAGCGACCAACGATTTCCCCGTCTCCCTCCAAGTGTCGCCCAAGCACGGCATCCTCTACTTGATAACCAAATTCGGTTTCATTCACCTGTACGAAATCGAGACGGGTTCATGTATCTACATGAACCGTATTTCTGGCGACACCATCTTCACCGCAGCCCGCTATGAGCATTTGAACGGTATCATCGGTGTCAACAGAAAGGGTCAGGTTTTGAGCGTCAGCGTGGACGAGGAGACAATCGTGCCTTATGTGCAGCGTGAGTTGATCGTTGAGGCCACTAAAGCAGCTCACTAACGTCTCGCAGAAACACTCAACAACCCTGAGCTCGCCATCAAACTCGCTCAGCGAGCTGGTCTGCCCGGTGCCGATCACATCATTCAGCAACAATACCAAGTGTACATCCAGAACGGCCAATACGGCGAAGCAGCCAAAATCGCAGCCAATTCTCCTCGCGGTCTGCTGCGTACCCCTCAGACTATCGAGACATTCAAGAAGCTGCCCCAAGTTCCCGGCACGCTCTCACCTATCCTCCAGTACTTCGGTATCCTGCTCGAGAAGGGCGAGCTCAACAAATATGAGTCGTTGGAGCTGGCCAGGCCCGTCATCCAGCAAGGCAAGAAGCCGCTATTGGAGAAATGGCTCAAGGAGAACAAGGTGGGTCCAACCTTTTCAAAACAGAACTGACCTGTCAGCTCGAATGCAGCGAAGAGCTCGGTGACCTCTGTCGAGTCGCGGACATGAACCTTGCTCTCTCCGTCTACCTCCGCGCAAATGTACCCAACAAGGTCGTTGCGTGCTTTGCCGAGCTTGGCCAATTCGACAAGATCGTTCTTTACTCTAAAAAGGTCAACTATACGCCGGACTACAACCAACTCCTGCAGCACCTGGTGCGAATCAATCCTGAGAAGGGAGCAGAGTTTGCCACGCAGCTGGTCAATGATGAGAACGGCCCGCTCGTTGACCTCGACCGAATTGTGGACATCTTCATGTCCCAGAACATGCTTCAACAGGCCACATCGATCCTTCTCGATGCGCTCAAGGACAACAAGCCAGAGCAGGGACCTTTGCAGACACGTTTGCTTGAGATGAACCTTGTTTCCGCGCCTCAAGTCGCCGATGCTATTCTCGGCAACGAGATGTTCACGCACTACGACAGGCCAAGGATCGCCAACCTGGCTGAGAAGGCTGGATTATTGCAAAGGGTGAGTCCATGACACCGTGCATTGCTAATGAGTAGGCTCTCGAACATTACGAGGACATCAACGATATCAAGAGGGTCGTCGTTCACACCAACCTTTTCAACGCAGAGGTGAGTCTTGGTCGTACAAGCAATGCTGATATTCAGTGGCTCGTCGACTACTTCGGTCGCCTCACTGTCGAGCAATCTCTTGCGTGTCTGCAGGAGATGCTCAAATCCAACATCAGGCAGAACCTTGCTGTGGTTGTGCAGATCGCGACCAAGTACTCTGACTTACTCGGCCCCGTCAAGCTTATCGAGCTGTTTGAGCAATTCAAGAGCTCCGACGGTCTCTACTACTACCTTGGATCAGTCGTCAACCTCAGCGAGGACCCCGAAGTCCACTTCAAGTACATCCAGGCAGCGACTCGTACTGGTCAAATCCGCGAAGTCGAGCGTATCTGTCGGGAAAGCAACTTCTACAACCCTGAGAAGGTCAAGAACTTCCTCAAAGAAGCCAGGTTGTCCGATCAACTTCCTCTCATCATCGTCTGCGACCGATTCGACTTTGTCCACGACCTCGTGTTGTATCTCTACCAGAATCAACTCACCAACTTCATTGAGATCTACGTTCAACGTGTCAACTCGGCGCGTACGCCTCAGGTCATTGGCGGTTTGCTCGATGTTGACTGCGACGAGGCGACTGTCAAGAATCTCTTGATGTCCGTCACCGGCACTTTCCCCATCGACGAGCTCGTTGAAGAGGTCGAGAAGCGAAACCGTCTCAAGCTCATCCTTCCATGGCTCAACAACAAGGTGGAGCAAGGCTCCACCGATCACGCGGTGTACAATGCTATAGCGAAGATTTCCATCGATTCGAACAGCAACCCCGAAGCCTTCCTCAAGGAGAACAACCTGTACGACCCGGCTATTGTCGGCAAGTACTGCGAGAAGCGAGACCCATACCTCGCATACATTGCCTACGCCAAGGGCTTCTGCGACGACGAGTTGATTAACATCACCAATGAGAACCAGATGTACAAGCACCAGGCAAGATACTTGGTCAAGCGTCGTGACATCGACCTTTGGACTCAGGTCCTAAACCCAGAGAGCATTCACCGCCGTGCCCTCATCGACCAGGTTGTGGCAACTGCCATTCCCGAGAGCACCGATCCCGACGATGTTTCGGTTACCGTCAAGGCATTCATGCACATGGAGCTGCATGGACCATTGCTCGAAGTTCTCGAGAAAATTATCATTGAGCCTTCGCCATTCAGTGACAACCGCTCGCTGCAAAGTCTCATGTTCCTTACCGCGATCAAGAACGACAAGGGCAAGGTGATGGGTTACATCAACAAGCTCTCCGGATACGACGTCGAGGCCATCGCCAAGGTCGCTACCGAGGCTGGTCTTTACGAAGAAGCCTTCACCATCTACCAGAAGCATGACATGCACGCTGAAGCGATGAACGTCTTGGTCGAGCACATGGTCAGCATTGACCGCGGTTTTGCCTATGCAAACAAGATCAACCAGCCCGCTGTATGGAGTCGACTCGGTAAAGCCCAGCTTGACGGTTTGCGTGTCAAGGATGCTATCGACTCGTACATCAAGGCTGAGGACCCATCCAACTTTGCCGAAGTCATCGAGATTGCGAACCGCGCAGGCAAGCACGACGACCTCGTCCGATACCTCCAAATGGCCCGAAAGACCGCCCGCGAGCCCAAGATCGACACGGAGCTCGCGTATGCTTACGCCAAGACTGATCGCTTGCATGATATGGAAGAGTTCTTGTCTATGACCAACGTTGCGGACATCCTCCAAGTCGGAGAGAAGTGTTTCGATGATGAGTTGTATCAAGCGTCAAAACTCCTCTTCGGCAGTATCTCAAACTGGGCAAGATTGGCTACTACCCTCATCTACCTCGGAGAGAACCAAGCGGCCGTCGATGCAGCGAGGAAGGCTGGCAACACCCAGTGAGTCAATGGTGAACTTGTGAAGACTGTTACTGACTGTTTTACAGGGTCTGGAAGCAGGTCAACGCCGCTTGTGTGGACAAGAAGGAGTTCCGTCTCGCCCAGATTTGTGGTCTTAACTTGATTGTGAGCTTCCTCGGTCGACATACTGTAGGCGTATGCTAATACATTTTACAGGTCCATGCCGAGGAGCTTCCAGCTCTGCTGTCGCTCTACGAGCGAAACGGCTACTTTGACGAGATTATCGCGCTTATGGAGGGAGGTCTGGGTCTGGAGCGAGCACACATGGTCAGTTAGCCTATGATGGTCGGTCGTATACTAGCTGACACCGAACGTAGGGCATGTTCACTGAACTCAGTGTGCTGTACGCCAAATACAGACCTGAGAGGCGTAAGTACTCATTCGTGCATCGAGGGTTTCGCTGACTTCTGTTCAGTCATGGAGCACTTGAAGCTGTTCTGGCAACGGGTCAACATCGTGAGTTCTTACATTACCCGATTCAATCGGCGTCGCTAAACCACCTCACAGCCCAAGGTGATCAAGGCAGCTGAGCAAGCTCATCTCTGGCAAGAGCTTGTCTTCCTCTACATTGTCTATGGTGAGCTGGCCCGCTACCGCCGGAGGACGTGCAGCTGACTCGTCATGCAGATGAGCCGGACAATGCTGCATTGGCTATGATGGAACGATCAAGCGAGTGGGATCACGATCAGTTCAAGAAGGTCGCGGTCAAGGTTGCGAACATGGAGATTGCCTACAAAGCTGTGTCATTCTACCTTGCCCGTCAAGTGAGTCTAGGTCCCGGGAATACAGGTTTCAAGCGCTAATATAATCGATTAGCCCACACTACTTCCCGACCTTCTCGCAGCTCTGTCACAACGTCTAGACCACGGCCGAGTAGTCAAGATCCTCCAAACCGAGGACCACCTGCCATTAGCCAAGCCGTACCTCATCGCCACGCAAAAGCTCAACATCGCTGTTGTCAACGAGGCGTACAACGACTTGCTCATCGAGGAGGAGGACCATGTCACACTCAGGAGCAGTCTTGAGACTCATGATCAGTATGACGCGATTAAGCTGGCGAAGCGATTGGAGAGCCACGAATTGCTCGAGTTCAGACGGATTGCAGCGCTGCTTTACAGAGTAGGTCCAGCTTCAGTCTACCTCACAGAGACAGACAAGCTGACGGCCTGCGCCCGCTCCAGCTCAACTCGCTCTGGGAGGAATCACTTGCACTGGCAAAGGCGGACAGATTATGGCGCGATGCTCTTGAGACGGCTGCAGCATCCAGGGATATTGCGGTGGCGGAGGAGTTGGCCGGATACTTTGTTTCCATCGGGAACAAGGATGCGTTCGCCGCTATCCTCTACGTATGCTTTGAGCTCGTCCGACCGGACTTTGTGGACGAGATGGTGAGTTGACCGTTGTACCTTCGGAGTTTCCCTTGACTGACATCATGTGCTTGCTACTCCAGTCATGGCGCTTCGGCCTGGGCGACTACTCCAAGCCGTACCAACTGCAACTGCAACGTGATCAATCGACCAAGATAGCGGCGCTGGAGAAGGAAGTGAAGGAGCTGAGATCGAGGACCAAGGAGCCCGAATCTGAGGATTCAAGTAATCTCGGCCCAGGTCTCGGCGGAAGATTACTAATTGGTGGTCCTACGTGAGTTCTCTCCGTTGCTGCTGGTATGAAATGGAGCGATACCTGACGATACAATGATGCGTGATACAGCGGCGCACCTGGCTTTGGAGGGATGCCTAATGGCGGACTCATGTCTCAACCTACTGGCTTCTACTAGATCCCTTTTGATATCTCAAATCCCCAATTACAATCTCGTGCTACCTCTACCTTCAAAAGAGTTGTTTGACAGCAGATACCCCCTTCTCCCCCTTCCCAATTCGCCATATGCGTAACGACGAGTAGATGAATATGAATAGCTATGCTCTGATTTCACAGGCAGTTCTCCGATGAAAGGCCACCGCGGTGCACAGTATGCAAGCTGCATGCTGCATTCTGCATGTCGTATCTATGCTGCTCTATGATGAAGAGATGATCCTCCAGATCCGCACACCACCTTCGTCGCCTGCACTTGCCAACATCCCTAATCCCTTCTTGTCCTCCCGCACACACCACGCTACAGAGTTGATATCATTCACACCGTGCGCGTCGCGTACGGCAGCGATGGGCCGTATGGTCACGCCTTGACTTGATTGCGAGGTGGTGAGGGACCAGCAGATGATCTTGCCGTCTCCGCCTGCCGAGGCTAGTAGCCCGAGATCTATCAGGTCTGTTGGGCTGGTTGAAGAATCAGATGGAGGTGCAGAAGGAGGAGAAGAGGAGGAGGAAGAGGGGATAGGCGATGGAGTCCAAGAGAGCGAAAAGACTGATCGTGCGTGTGCGGCAGTATGCGCGATCTCCTCGAAGGGCGAGTCGGGCATTGTTCCCCTATCCACATTAATTTCATCAGCTTTTGTCTCATGTGCCGACTCGCTCTGCAGCTTGCGCTTTGCACCCATCGTCTAGCGACGGATAAAGCAGGCGGATAAGGCGCAGAAGGCGCAGAAGCATCGAACGACTCACCGCCTAGCCCATATCCTGATCCCACCATTGTCGCCCCCACTCGCCAAGTACCGCCCGCACGGACTCCACGCCAAACACCACACCGTCTCGTCCTCCTCCAACGGCGGGATGTTCAATGACACCTCATCCTCTTTCTCCTTCTCGCTAGCGACCAAAGCGGAGATTAACGCTGGGGACGACGTGGAGGGGATGGACAGTGGGACAGGGGGTAGTTTGGGGTGAAGGTGCGCAAAGGTCGTCCAGTCCCCGTCGGGATCGTCGAATGCTAGGTGGATGTGCGAGTCGTATGATGCCGAAGCGAGGATCTGTGTAACGATTATTCAATTAACCATTCAAGTTATGGATTGTCCCAAAGACAGTCGCACACACCTCCTCGTGCGGGTGCCAGGCGATGTACTTGACGTCCTGCGAGTGCTCCATCATCACTGCAATACACTCAAAGTCCGCATCGGGTTGCACTGTACCACACATAACATACTATCAGCTTGACATTCAGATACTTGACGAAGCGACTCGCGACTCACCCTCCCAGACCCAGACGCTCTTATCCCTCGAGCAGCTCGCGAGGAGCGCGCCGTCGCTCGAGAATCCGACGCTCTTGCACTCGCTCTCGTGTCCTTCGAGGGTCGTGACGCACTCCCACTCTTTCTCTGCTTCTTCCCCGTCACCGTCACTCTGATCAGATGCACTATCGGGTTTGTAAACTCCTTGAGTACCCTCGCCCCCATCCTCGTCTTCATGGATGGGTATCACCTCTTCCCATACGCCGACGGTGGAATCGAAGCTTGCGCTAGCTAGAGTCCGTCCGTCGGGCGACCAGCCGACTGACCGCACTGATTTTTGGTGCTCCGTCTGGATATCTTTCAGGAGGCTGAACACGGGCTTCGAGCTGTCTCTTGCCGGTAACGACGAGGATTCCGAAGTCCCCGACGTGGAAGAGGAAGAAGTCTTCGAAGGGAGGATGTAAGAGTATAGACGGATAGTGCGATCGGTCGAGCAGGACGCCAGGAGATTGCGAGCTGGGTTGAACGCCACCGTCCACGCGGGCTCAGAATGACCTGGGACTTCGCCCACCAGCTGGAGATCTGCTTGCGTGTCGGGCATTGTGGATAGTCTACAGTCTTCGTCCAGTCAAGAAATGATGCAGTAATGTGGAAAGCGACGATAAGTGATATGGACGATGACGATAGTCTGCAACTCGCAACATGGAATGAGTTTACGGAAATTTCGGATCTACCATGTGCATGTTCGTGTATCGTGTATCGTCTGTCATCCATCATCTTCTACCCAAGTACCATATATCTTGCAACTCAGCGCGTCGACAATCGCAAAGAGGACATTTCGCTAGCTATAGACCACATAGATACATAGATTGACCGTTTGGAGCTTGTAACCGCGCACGACATGTCGGTCTTTGTCGACAGTAGCGGCTCCGCTAGTAAACCTATTCCCGTAACGTGCTTTACAGGATTCCTTGGTACGTCCACACGTCTAGCACTCTTACTGCAACCAAGGACGATGCTGATGAATGAGGACTCTAGGCTCCGTGAGTACCGAAGGGCGTGAAAGCAGGAAGAGTCGACTTGATCTGAGCTGACTTGGCCGGTTTGTGGGGTAGGGCAAAACGACCACTATCCTCTCCCTCATCCAGCAGTTGCCCAAGGACTATAAAGTCGTCTTGCTCAAGAACGAGTATGGAGACGTAGAAGGTATGTCAATTGAAATACACTCGCTATTTCACTTGCGACTTGGTATTCAAGCCGACCGCATGTCTTGCCAAGAGATCAGTACTGACGAACGTCTGGATATGAAACACAGTCGACTCGCTCTTGGCGAAGGAGAGCAATATCTCTGGTGTCTCGGAAATCCTCAATGGGTGCTTGTGCGTACTGTCTTTCTCGTGTAGTCCGTCAAACACAGAAGCTGAGCACAGTGGTTGATGCAGGTGCTGCACGATGGTCGGGCTAGTCGAGAACGCCTTGATGGAGATCAAGGAGACCATGACCCCAGACCGCATTATTATCGAGTCCAGGTACGTCTCTGCTTGTTTCCTTGCCACTCGGTTGGAAGTGAAGCTGATCAGGAGACAGCGGATCGGCATTCCCTGCTACGCTCGCACTACAGATACGCCAAATCGAGCCAAAGGGCTTCAAGCTTGATGGTGTGATTACCGTGGTGGATTCGCTCAACTTTAGAGGATACGAGGACTCGTCGCCTTCTGCCAAGGTAAATCCTCCTTTGAGCTTTGAGATTTCTATGCGCTTATTCGCTGATTCGCTTCATCCCTTCGTGCTTAGCTGCAAGCGAAATACACCGATCTGCTGCTTCTGAACAAGCACCACCTGGCAACGGAGAGACAGATGGATGATCTCTTCGACGCATTGAACGAGTTGAATGACGAAACGCCTAAATTACGAATTGGTCCTGCACCGGAAAACCCACCAAGACCAGAAATGATCTTTGGCATCGATACCAAGCTTTTCGATAAGGCTGAAGGCGAACAGAAGGCGTGGGAGAAGATGGGCGTGGCGGAAGGGTGGCACGGGGATGAAGTGGAAGTGCGCGGTGTTTGGAAGGGGACAAAAGGGAAAGGCAAGGCGAAAGCACATCATCACGACGAAGGGGAGAACTGCGACGGATGCTCTCATGTGCACGAAGACGAGCACGAGGTAGCAGACGCATTCGAGCCAGTCGATAAGGATGTGCTCGAACGGGAATTGGCAAAATTGTCATTCGAGATCTACCGCGGTGAGTGGAACTGACGTCCTACCTCACTAGCCCTCTTTAGCTATGTATTGCTAACGATACGGTACTCCACGATAGTGAAAGGCATAGTTCGCCTTACGTCCTCTTCAGCAGAAAAGGGATACATCACGCACATCCTCAACTTTGCTTTTGGCCGACACGAGCTTACTCCCGCACCGTCGCTGGACGACGACGAGGGTCTGAAAGGGGCAAGTCTGAGATTGACAGTAATGGGCGAGAGGGGAGAGGTGGCTAGGAGAGCGAAGAAGTTTGCGGATAGTTTGGGAGCGAGGGTGGATTGATCGCTTTTGCTCGCCAAAAATCGTCGGAGCAGTCGCAGCAAAGGAACGAACTTTCGTCGAAGAAAACGACCGGTCTTTCTCCATGGACGACGAAGGAGCTGGCGGAGACAAGATCGTTCTCACCTCTCATAACATGGGCCTCGGCAACATCAAGTGGTCGACAATATACAGTGCATGCGATGGCCGTGGAAATGACGATGCCTCTTTCGACTGCTATTTCTCAGGTAGAGATAGTGACATCATGATCAAGTTTGTTGACAGACGGTGGTGGTCTGTGCGCGGATGAGTCTTTCATGCAAAGTCAAATCCAACCTTTCTCTTCCTTTTCCTTTTCTTCTTTCTCTTCTTTCTCCTTGTCTCTGTCGTCTGAGCACAGCTGTCCAGCGAGAGTCACTATCGTTTCGTCCTCTTGCGCGTCTCACCTCTTACTGACGCGTAGGTGTCGTCATTGACTATGAGATGGGGAGGATAAGCCCCGCGAGAAGGGAACCAAAGTCCAAGTTGCGCCATCGAAGCAGAAACAAAGCGGGATATGACTCGAAGAGCGACTTGACCCTCAAGACCGCTCTCAAGGCTACTCACAATAGTAACATCAAGTACAATGACAAGAGGCGTCACTCACGAAGCCACCAGTACAGCTTCCTCAAACGCGTGCTCGAAGGGTGGGAAGATTACGCACTCAAGCTGTCCAGACGTCCACCCCGCAACCGCCGCCCGGAGAGAGACAAGCACGATGAAGCCGTTGTTGGCTGTTTACACCGACGACTGAATGGCAGAAACGGTCAGTACGCTAATCCTCACCCGGCGGCTCTTCCACTTTGGCGGGCACTGATCAGGAGCCTCTTCGCTTGTAGACCAGTTTCTTATCACCCTTGACAAGGTATTCTGGATCGGTAGACATAATGAATGGTCAGTCAACTCTCATCTGTAAATCAGAGCACCCGCTTGACGGGTGCCGGATGCATCTCCCAGTGACATTGTCATCAAGCATCCCAAGATCTCAGCAAGGCATCTTCGGCTATACGGGTGAGCCAAGATCGTGACATCGGTAATCACGGCTGTTATTTTGTTGACACTGGCTCACTCGACGTACAGGATCAGGACCGCTAGCAACCTCTGTCTCGCTGTCCTTCACGATGTCTCGAGTAACGGTTTCCTGTTCAACGGGAAGCAGTGGGATCGGAACTTACGCATCGGCCCGAAGCATGTGCCGTCGCGTAGTGTAGTGCTGCGCGAGGGGGATGAGATATGCCTTCCTGGCTACGCTGGCGGTGACTACCTCGATTTGACTAGCTTTCGTGGATGCTGACAAGTCTCCAGTTTTTACTTACCATCACGGCGCAAAGCACGTACAAGAAACGATGGAGGAAGATGGTCCCGCTTATATGCTCTTCAACTCAAGCAAAACCAGCGAGGAACATGTTGCAGGTCCTTGGAATCTGCACAACTACCTTCTCGGCCACGGCACCTTCGGCACAGTCAACCTCGCGTCGCATCGTACCGGCAACACTCAAGTGGCTGTCAAGACAATCTCTCATGCTCCCGATGACGCCGACAGAGCGAAAGAGGTACTGAAGGAGATCGGGATCTTGAAGCGATTGGATCATACAAACGTCCTCTGCCTCCTGGATCTGGTCCAGGAAACGACGGCATCGCCGCATCGAACTCATATCGTCTTAGAGCTATTGGCAAGCGGCGACCTTTTCTCGTATCTGCTCAAACAGGCGCCGCTGGAGGAGGACGAGACGAGGTGGATTGCGTATCAGCTCGTCGACGCCTTGAAGTATCTTCAAGATCAGCATATCGCACATCGAGGTGAGCTGCCAGATGAATCGCCAGCTCTATTGGACAGCTCACAGCTCTCGCAGATCTCAAGCCCGAGAATGTCCTGCTCAAAGCGCTAGGCTACTACCCGCACATCGTCATTGGCGATATGGGCAGCGCAACCACTTGCGCAAACCATCGTACAATGATCCCCAAACACCGAGACTACCGAACCAGACGTCTTTCTATGAAACGTCCTTACAGAGTTATAGGGACGACCATATACTTGCCTCCTGAGCATATTAGGTGGTCCTTTAACCATATATCTGCCCCGCAAGATTTATCAGTGTACGAGGGGGTGCGATCGGAGCTTGCAGAGATGTGGTTCGAGGAGGATGTGCGCTGCGATGCGTGGGCCTTGGGCGGTGAGTCGGTCTCCCATCGCATGCCACTTCCTGAGCGGGTGTAGCGATCTTGACTGAAGCGGAGTGTCGATATTGTGCACTTGTAGTCACGCTATACTTTTGCGCCACTGGTCAACACCCCTACGACTCAGAAAAGCCACGACGGCATATCACAGACAGTCAAGTATCGAGTCTGCTTGACTCCCACAACCATAGTCCTCTCGACTCCATTACCTCCGCATCCACTTGTACTGCCACGGTGGACTCAGCCGCATCGAGGGTGTCTGGAACACCTTCCAGTGAAAAGCAGGGTCACGCTCTGACATTGGTGCGTCTCGACGCCTTCAAGGTGAGCTCTCAATCTCTGCTCTCGCTTTCATGGACAGTTATTTGACTGATCTACGGGATACGAGCAGGAGGAGTACATGGAGGCGTTTCTGCCTCTCGAGAGACGCTGGTCTGAGGCGGGTGAGTTATGCCTCTTGTCGCTCTTTGCGGAATCAGACCTGAAACGCTTCTCTCAAGGGATCGATTTCATGAAAGATCTCCTCGACTTTGACCCTGAGACTAGGTTGAGCGTGGACTCCGCCGCGCGCGATCCTTGGCTGGACGATCCTCAAGCGAAGAAGGAGCTGAAGCAGTTGAAGAACAAGGTGTTGGATCGGGGCGAGCTCGTTCGGTGGCTCCTCGAGTGATGAGTAGAGTAAGCGGGGAAAGAGATACTGCATACAGAGATAATTGAGTGTAGATGTACTCGAGTAGACTGTACAAACAAAACAACACATGATTCTGTATGTAAGTATGACTATGCCATCCAACCGTGGTTGCTCCATCCGCCAAAACCACCTCCGAACCCATTTTGCCCAACAGTCTGGTTAGGTACACCCTGCGCACCACCGTATTGCTGTTGCTGCTGTTGATGCTGCTGCTGCGGCTGCTGCTGCTGATGTTGTTGTTGCTGCTGCTGCTGCTGCTGCTGTTGTTGTTGCGGTGTGCCCTGCTGCTGCTGCTGAGGTCGTTGTTGCTGTTGTTGAGACATGTTCTGCACTTGACCCTGCTGCTGCTGCTGCTGTTGTGCGTTATTCTGATTGTAATCGGGCTGAAGAGTTCCGTCCCACCCGTATCCGAATACGCGAGTGAGAAAGTCTTCCGGAGCTTGATGGACGGCCGCAGAGCCAATGGGACCGCCTTGCGCTTGTACGTTGCTCGGAAAGTAGCTGGCCAACATGCTTTCCACGGCGGGATCGAGCTGGGGCGCATTCCCACCGCCGAACGACCTCGCGTCGAAAGTGGAGAAATTGCTGGGATCCACTGGGAACGTGAAGGGGTCGCTGGTGGTGATACCGCCGTTGGCAACCGGTGGTGTGGGCGCAGTTGCGTTGGTGATTGTTGGTGCGACGGGGTTGAAGGGCATTGGATAAGCGTCGAACACGGGCCGTTCCCTATCCCTATCCCTCTCGTTCATCGGAGCTCTAGGCGAGGGAGACGGCGCGAGAGCATTGTGCGATTCTACAGGGGGGGTCGCACCGGGAACCGAGCCGGTCGACGTATTGGGTGAATCTGCCTCGAGTTGCGCTTGGCGAATGAGCTTCTTGACAGCGCGTTGCAAACCCGTATCGTCCTCATCTCCATCAGCGACCTTCCTCTTGCCCAGAGCAGAGCCAGGCGGCTTGCGCTTGTCTTCCACCTCAGCTGCGAGAGTATCAGCCTGATCTTTAGGATCAGATGACCTGAACCGCTCACCTATCAAGAAGTCCATGACCTTGACCGCTGCCCGAGAAGGATGCGATACATCGGCAATTCGCCTAAACAATTACGTTAGCGTTAGATATGACCTCTTTCTTGGACGGGGCAAGGAATCTCAGGCTTACCGCATCTGATCCAACGCCCCATTGACCTCGGCGATTTTCTCCTCGGTTTCGGCAGAATACATATTGCGACGAGCAGTTCGCTATTGGTCAGAGCGCGATTGATCAGAATAGCCCTAAAAAGCTGATATTATCGCGGCACAGATCCACTCACCAAAAGATCGATGATGACAACCAAACCCGATACGGATACTGCTAGGAGTCAGCACATGACATATGGTGAGGAATGGTCGAGCTGACCGTAGAAGAGAGGCAGCCTGCAGTAACATGTGAGGGTCAGTCGAGACCGATTGTAAGTGTAGCAGTACTCACCACCACTTCTCGAGGAAAGACGCAGTTCCATCCGAATCTGACATCATCCTGAGCGTCGCTCGGGAAGCGCGGATACACTGTTCTTTCGAGTATGCGAAGCTGGTATACAAATCGAAATCAGCTTTCATATCGACGCTAATCAGCGATTTAGGCTTACCGCTCGTCCTGATAACCCCTCGATAACCATGGACGATGTAATCGCAGCATGCGCGAATGGATGGCGAGATTCAGCATGATCTTCTCATAGTACTGGACCAGCGCTTTTGGCTCGTGGGATGGCGGGCCGCGATTGCTCGAATCGGGTTGGAAGAACGCAGGTAGCTCCATCATGGCTTTACGCAATTCCCCGTCGACTGCGCGGTCATCAGCAAATGTTGCTCGGCCTAGCATTATTGAAAGCACATACCACTCAATCTATTTGTCGAGCAACATGTCAGCTTGTGATCAGATATGTCTGGTAAAATGGCTCACATGAAGGAATATGGTGGGTGGTTGTTGTTATTAGCCTGCCAGATCTGCCTTTGGGTTATTTCCGCGAAACGCAGTCTTGCAAGCTGGAAGGACATGCCCGTTCGGACGTGCAATGGTTGAGGCCGAAGCGGTTGATCATCAAGGATGTCCTCGTCTTCAATATTGGACGGAAGTGCGGTTTTGACTAGGGAAGCGAAGCCCGTCAGCTTGGCGTGTAGTAAGAAGTGACTGTGACACACTTTGATCCGGTTGAATACTACTCGAAATTGGCGATCAGCAAGTAATAGTATGCTGGGACAGCCTCACTCACCTGCACGAAAAGTTGTAGCTCGGTGCCAATGACCAATCCAGGAAGACCAAGTTCCACCAGACTCTACGTCCCACTTCACGCTGTATCAGACTTTCCCATCGACCCGTCCACATCGGTAACGGTTTGCCATCGATGCTTTGCTGTTCCGCTCCCAGCCTTGACAAGCCAAGACCTTGTGCCATCTGCATTTGCATTCGTCAGTGCACTGATAGGTGGGCAATTAGCTTAATGCTGCACTGACCTTGATAGCAGCACCCAACAGTGCCCACGCCGCGTCTGCCCTGTCCCGGTTATTCTGATACTCTGCGTCAGCTGACGGTTCCTGACTGGTCACTGAGTTGAAGCTCACCATGAAAACGCCGAGCTGTATGATACATTGCAGCGATTCGAGCGTATGCGATCCAACAAAGTCCGCCGCCCACAACGCCTATACGAGACGTCAATCACAGGTGACGTCTGCAATAGAACCGACTCACGCTTCTCGCCGCATTGAACCAGGTATCGGGCAGATGATGCGCCTCGTCCACCGTGAAATGCTTTGATATCTCCGACATATCCATGAATTGCAAGCCGAGCTGATAGGCGCGGTCAGTCATGCGAGAATGGAGCATTGCGGGCGTAACTCACTGTGATCACGGTAAAGTACAACGCTACGAAAGGCATCGCGATCTCGTTGACGACTCGGTCCTGCGGTAGGCACCAAAGGTCGTTGCATTGACGCAAGAATGTCGGTACGTGGATACCTGTTCACAATCAGCTTGCATGATCGAATCCCGCCACTCTCTGTAGCTCACATCGATGTAGCCAATCTACTTTTTCGAGGTACTGTAAGAGCTCATTAGCGGGTTTCGGCTAACACTGAGACGTCGACCCACCGCTCGGACCAACAGCTCTCCCCTTTCTCGCGATGGAAGTAGCTTCGACAACGCCATCATCGCAATATCCGTTTTCCTGTAGAACATCTCAAATAAGTCTGTAGGGCCGATGAGATGAAGCAGTTCCTCAATCTTCGCAGCCCTCTCTTCCGGTGATAATTGCGCTCCTTGAGATATGCCCGCTTTGATATCTGGCATACTGATGACACTCTGTTTACGTGCGCCCGTGATCGTATCTGAAGGTTGTAGTGCGGACATGGACGAAGGTGAGAGACCATGTTGCACGTTCATTTTGGCCAGGTGGTAATCGTTATTCGGGGCCGGTCTGCTAACAGAAGAATACCTGGCTCCGAAATGAGGCAAAGAATGACTTCCGTCTGCTCGAGATCGTCCAAATGCCAAGTGCTCCAACGTCAAGGCCGCGCCTTCTGTATCATCCACCGTCTCCTCCTCATTGAGAGCTTGTGGCGGTTGGACAGCGCGAGACGATCTACGCGACGACGGCCCCGGCTCGTCACTACGAACCACCTTGAGGAAATGGTCGAAATCTGAGGACCGTAATGCGCCGGATTTGAGCAAGCTCGCTTCCAATGCATCTAAGCGTTGTGCGACGGTCGCCAATTCGGATGTTGTTGCGAAGTTGGTGCTGCAGTGACGTGTTAGTGCAAAACGATATGGTGCAGGCTGACAACTTACGACGACGCGACAACACTCTTCTCAGCCTGTTTGAGTGGTCAACAAAAACAAAGCAGTACTAGCACAAAGTTACGCACCATGCCGACTTCGTGACATCTGGCCTGATCTGATCGCAGGATGCAAGGGCCTAATGGGGTGGATCAGAGCTTTCTCTATATTCTTCGATATGCCGCTTACCGCACGGGAACCTATTGGTGGCAGAGATCAGACCACGTCATCAAGTGAGAAAGATGTACTCGAGTCCGACTCACTTCTTATCACACTTGATCTTTCTCCTCCTACACTCAGAACAGCTTTGCACAACTCTTCGCCTTGTCGCATGCGGTCTCTTGTCTTTATCCTTTTTCCCATTGGTCCCAGTGATGGGACTATCATTTACTCCAGCATCATCCAGCTCATCGTCGTCTTCAGGCGTCATGGCCGGTCCCGCCGAGTCGAGATTATCTGACTGAGGCGTTCCCTGGACAGAGCCATCGTCCCGCATGTGCAGCAGTTGGGGGAACGGTGGGAGCGGGGGTGCGCCTCGTGGCATCGGCGGGTACGCGGTGGAGGGTGGTGGGCGCGACATCGTTCTGTTCTGCCGAACAAGGATTATACGAGCGAGATTAAGATTATGACAGCCCCTGGCTCGGGCAGAGCGGAGGGAAGAGACGGCACGCGCGCCAGCTGCTGACACTAGTCGGCTAGGGCTCTGTGAAAGGCCTGCGAGAATGTGGCGACGAGGGAGATGCAAGAGATGTCAGAGATGAAAGAGATGAGTGAGAATCGACAAATAACCACCCGCAAGCGGTTACTGAATGAACTACATGGCTACCAAACGGGACCAAATTTCAGACTCGAGTAGTGTACTTTAAGCTGTTTGTCACCACCTGATCACACGGACAGGCACATCAATCTCCGTATCTAGGCATAATTCTATTCAGATATTACATAAAGCCGGACTACGCCGTGTAATACCCATCGCATCTTCATCCTCGGTGGATAATAAACCCGACTGCAGTTTAAGCGTCTATGTCTATGCTTGTTGTCCATGAGCTTCATTATAGTCCAATACCATGAGATGTGTACGGAGTGTATATCGATGTCGTTCGTTGTCGTAAGGGGTCGTAAGGTAGTCCGTTATCCTGTCTAGTCCTGGCTGATCGCACCGTCACTCGGCGACATGCAGAATGATCTGCCTCTTCGTGCCGATCCGCAATATAGCCACTTGCCCGTCGATCAAAGTCTCCTTGTCCAGCTTGCCCTTTGGGTCAGAGATACGCGAACCATTGATTGACATCGCAGAGGAACTGATCAGTCTAGTTGCTTCGCCTAGTAGATTTCCGCTGTCAGCTTGATCTATCAAATGTTAACAAAGCATATCGTGACATACCTCTTGAAGAGCACAGACCAGTCTTCACGGCCAGCTTGCTGATATCCATGTCATCCAGCTCTGCCAAAGTGAGACGCTTCAGTCGATTATCACCTTTGAACGCTGCTAACACGTCGGCAGCGGACAGATCTTCGGTGGAGGAAGAGTATATCACAGTCGCGGCCGTTTGAGCTCGACGAAGTCCTTCAACTATAGAGAGCGTCCATGAATCAGTGACACGTCTGGTAATAGGTCGATGATGTACTTACCACCATGAACCAGCTCTGTCACTTCTGCAGCCAAGCGGCGCTGAGCTAGCCGGTCTGCGGGTGTGGTCTGCACGTTGCATCTTTAGTATCCAAATCCTGTATCCCACGCGCTCGAGGTATTACGAGGACCTACTTTGTGTGCCGCGATAAGAGCTTCGCTCTCTTCCAGCGGCATGAAAGTGAACAGCCTCAGGTACTTTTCGACATCTTCGTCCGTCGTCCGGATGAAGAACTGTTCGAAGCGCAACATACATCAGCCTCTCTTTGCCACTCCGTCTCATCTCGGCGTAGCGCTAGTGAAGGTGATGCAGACGTACCTGATAGAATTCCGCTGCACTGGTCCGCGCTTCGTCGAGCCACACTGCGTTCCCAGCTGATTTACCAAACTTTTCCCCCGTACTAGTAGTGAGGAGCGGTATCGTCAAGCCATAAGCGTCCACTCCCTCGCCCTCCGCTTCTCCATCTGTTTCCGGTGTGCCGTCTGCGGCCGATTGTATAGCACTGCTCGTACTAGCTTTCAAGCGTTTGATGAGGTCGATCCCAGCAACGATATTGCCCCATTGATCGCTCCCGCCAAGCTGGATCTGGCACCCGTGGTTGTTGTATAGGTGCGAGAAATCGAAGGCCTGTAGCAGCTGATACGTGAATTCGGTATATGATATGCCCGAGTCGGAAGTCAGGCGATTCTTCACGCTGTGCAATCAATTAAATCAGCAAACGTGTTCACAAATTGGCGAGAAAGGAAATGCTGGAGTGTCGTACGCACCTTTCCCTCGAAAGCATGGTGCTGACTCTAGCGACCTTGCCTACGGTCCTCAGAAAGTCGAGCAAGGTGACGCCCTGCGTCCAATCGAGGTTATTGAGCACTTTGACTGCGCTCCGATTCTGCAATCGATTTTGATCTTGTGTCAAATCCAATGAAGAATCGATGTCCCTCTCCCTCTCCCTCTCCTTGCCTTTGCGACTTCCACTATGACTCCGACTTGAGACATACGCTTCCCCACGCTCGAAGAACCGATGGACCTGAGCCGTTATCCCCTCTACGTTGTGATTGAGTTCGGCCAGACAGAGGGATTTGCGTTCCGTCGATCGTCCGGACGGGTCACCTATTGATCCTGTTGCACCGCCGACCTATCAAGCGCGACGAGCGAAGCGAGTTCAGTGAGTGAGAGGGGGAAGTGAGGGAGAGAAGGCAGTGAGTGGGAGAGGGCAATGAATGAGAGAGTAGCAAGGATCAGCTGCTGAGCCAACATGTTTACGCCAATCGTGCAAGTGCAGTGACGGCTGAGAAGATGAGAAGAGAGAAGAAGGGAATGAGGAACTCACGAGGCAAATAGACTGATGGCCCCTCGTCTGGAAATGTAGTAGCGCAAGCAACGGCAGAAGATTTCCGACGTGCAATGATGACGCCGAAGGGTCGACTCCGGCGTAGATCGTCGTGCGCCCTTGGACCACTTGGTGCAGTTTCGGGCTGATCAGAAGAGCTCGTCAGTACAGCTCCGTCCCATCTTTTACTAAATGCAGAAATACGATGATATAGAGAAGTATAATGGGAATCTGAAATTCGGCTCACCTCGTAAGCGCAGCTACGAACCCCCTCCGATCCAGCTCGTCTAGCACCCCTCCACCTGTCTCTGAGCCCGTGTGAAGTGCCCGTAGCAGCACCCGACTCACGCGAGCATGGGTACTCTGCAAGAGCCGAGTAGGGGCGAGTAATGGTAATCGATACATTGCCGTATCACCGTGTCGCCGTGTTCCGAACGTCGGTACTGTCCGCTGCTGAATACTAGAGATGTCGAGATATCACATGAAACAGCAGAACGGCTAAACCGAAACAAAGTCGTAATTTCAGACAGGCGAGTGCGAACGAGCCGAAGGAAGCGATCACGTGACTTGCCGTATGACTGGTGTCCGAAGACGTACTTTATATGGTAGACAAGCGTGCGTGCCAGATGCATATGAAATTATAGGAGTGATGCATCGTAAGGGTCAAGCAAGGTCGAGCATGGGCTACGAGGACCATGAACGCTAGGTGTCGCGGTCAAAGTAAAGCGGGCCGGAGTGTCTGCAAAGTCGACCTTTTCGATAGCAAATATTTCTGCCACCAGTCTGACACTTCCATTTTTGTCATACGCTTATGGCTCAATCACTATCGCTCTCATCGCCTAGGAAGTCCAGCACTGCACCAAGGGCCGACTGCTCTCAGTCCTACATCAGCTCTTAGTCGCCCGTACGTGAACGCGCAGAAACTCACCTGTTCCTTCCCCTCGTCCTCGAACACCGACTCGTCCTCCTCATCAGGATCATCAGGATCCACGACCTTGCCCTGACTCCGCCTCGCTCTTTTGCCATCGGACGATACGCCGCGAGCCTGCTCGAACGACCTTACGTCGTCTACCAATGCACCTCAGATCGTCAGCTTGCGCTCTGCTGGTTCGCGTACGGGCGAGAGTCGGGTGAGGGTCGGCGAAATGATTGGGAGAGCGGTACTGACCCAGTTCCGCCGCTAATTCCCTCTTGGCCTTGAGTGATTTGGCTTTGCCTAATGTAGGAGCGCCTTTCATGCCTAGTGAGGAGAGTAGGCGGTGCAGGTGCGATATTTGAGATGACGTCTACGCCGAAGCAGTGTCAGCTCTCTTAAGAGAGTCTATACCCGCAAATCCTCTGTGCAGATAATGTCATATAGCCAGAGACAGCAGCGACTCACAGTCGAACAATCTACAAACTCCTTGCCCCTGATCACGCATCGTCAGCGTATCTCGCTGGGAGGTAAGGGATAAAACGTACCACTGCTTCCGCACGCCGCAAGCTACAACGATCCGTTTTAGATCCGCCACTTTGGCTTCGTCGGGAGCGAGCTGGGTGTAGTATGCGATATCAGCTATGCAGCTACGGCGACGTAGTGGTGTAGACTTACACCTTCATTGAGATCTTTTGCTTTTCTCTATCACTGCGTGTTAGCCCTTGTCCAGAGTCTCGACTACGGCTACAACCGGAGACAGAGCCAAAGAAGCTGAGAAACGCTACGACCCACTTTCTTTGCAGTTTTGGCTTTCCGCTTGGGCGCATCATCGTCGCTCCCTGACATCGCTGGAGTAACCTTTGATGACGAGGCGCGTTTCGCTGGAACACCCTTGCCTTTTCTTGATCGTGCGCGAGAAGGGGGAATGTCGTACACCGACGACATGTCAGATTCGCTCCCTCCTCCATTGGCCTATATACCCGGCAGCGGGAACAATCAGTGATCGGTGATCATGGGGAAGAGCGCACTCACGTTTTCAACTTTAGCCTCCTTTTCGTCTGCCTCTTCGTCAGACGCTGATTCTACGGCTTTGCTCTTCCGTCTTCTCCCGCTCGCCTCCTTCTCCTTGCTTGTAGTCGCAGCTCCAGCCTTGCTACGGCGCTTCCTGGGCGGCTCATCATACACTGACGACATGTCCGACTCGTCATTCTCATCATCCTAGGACACGCTAGTCATCAGCTTCGACCGAGATCCAGGCGAGCGCGGCAGGACTCACATCCGTCTCCTCATCCTTCACTTCTTCTTCCTGCTCATCATCCTCTGATTTCATGACTGACGCCGATCGCTTGGACTTCTTTTTGCGTGTACCAGTAGACGCACTCGGTGTGGATTTCGGCAACTTGCTTTTCTTCGAGCCCCTCTGCGTAGGATTCGGGGAGTGAGGCAGCGGGCTGGCAGTTGAGCTTCCGGCTTGCGAGGGTTGATCGTCGTTATCCGCCTTAGCCTGCAATATTGGTATGAGAGTCAGTATATCTAGACTTTGATATTGCATGAGCGGTGAGGAACAACGGCGGGTCTTGCAGTTGCCATATCCGTCAAACTTCACCCCGTTGATCCCGCTGACCTCGCGATAGAGGGCACTAAGAGAGGAGAAGACAGGACGCACCAGACACCCCTCAACGACCTCTTTAACGACCCCCTTCCACTCTCCCTTCTTCAACTCTCCAACGCCAAGTCCCATCTCATCCTCAATCTCCCCTCGGGCGGTGCTCATAGTGAATAGACCCCGATCTATCGTTCCGCCAGGTCTGCTCGCGCGGCGGACTACTTTCCCTGCGCAACTCTTCAGTTCTGGGATGCGGGACGCGTCCATCTCGCACTCTTGTTGGATGTCTGTAGAGTAGGTTCACCCTTTTGCGCTTTTGAAATCAGTGAGATCAATGTCATGTAATGTAAGGTAAGTGATTTTGCTATTTGTTGATTTACAACATGAGCAGGTGAACTACGAATACGCGACGCTTCTTCCGTCGGAAAGGATGCCATCCTCCACCAAAGGAAGTATGCGGCAACGAACAAAATCATAAATCGTGGCATAACATCCCACAGTTCTATGACCATCATGCCTCGTGTATCTCGCACGGACAGCCAGAGCCAGTCATGCCGCAAGATAAGGAACACAAGCATACAAAACT